>JAVJGG010000061.1:1450867-1461453 GCA_035590195.1 Aviceda cuculoides | reverse complement strand
GGATGATGGTTGGACTCGATGATCTTGTAGGTCCTTTCCAACCTAAATGATTCTATGATTCTATGATTCTATATTGCTGGGAACGGGGTCTCTCGGCAGCACATCCCACTGCCTCCTTGCTGTGTTCACCCATGGGATGCTTCCTGGCTCATACCCACGTGGGGCTGGGTTCACAACAGGATTGTGTGTGCCCATGGGTGATGATGATGCCCAGGAAGGGAGATGATGCCAGTGCAGGTCCCATCCCCACTGGTGGCACGGGCATGCCGGGGGGCTGCAGGGCGCAGCGTGACTCACCAGGCTGTGGGCACGTGTGCCCAGCATCTCTGTTCCTGCACGGACAGCTGTTGGTCAGAGAGGGAACAGTTGTTATTGTCAAAATGCAAATGAATAAAATCATTGTTTTGGCAGAGAATTTTTAGGGGAAGGACATGCAAATTTACCTTCCGTTCAGAGTGTACATTGGTATTAAAAGACAATGTTTGAAAGCCAAAACAAAGGAACATTTTAATTTGGGACTCATCAGATGGTTCTTCTGCTTGGATTAGCATCAAATTCTTTGCAGCAAATTCTGTAAGTTTGACAAAACTCCGGTTTTCAAAGAAAACAAGAAAAAAGTTCAGAAAATGCCATCCATTTCCAGGGGTTGTTGCTGCTTTCATTCGCCTCCACTGTCGTGAAGCAGCAGGCTTGGTACGGAATACTGGACAAGCCAACAGGGTTAGGCTTTGGAAAATGCAAGTAGGACATGAGGTTGGGTTTCTTCCTGGGTGCTGCTTTAATCTGATCTCTAAATACCTCAGAAAAGTCAGCCCGGGGTTCTGCTCGGAGGTGCAGGACCCAGGAGGTCTGGTGGGACCCTGGAGCCCACCTGAAGGGTGCTGGCAGACCTCGCTGTCAGAGTGGGAGCGAGTGGGCAGCAGGGTCAGGAGGCTGCCCAGATTGCTGACAGAGGCTGTGTTGAAGGGATGTGTTGTGTTTCTTTCCTTGGCCTTCTTTATAAACACCCTCCAAATAAAACCGGCTTTTCCACAGTGCTTGGAAACAGCTGCGCTGCTTATTTAAATGCACCCATGTGGTATCTCTGTCCTTCTCCCCTTGCTTTCCTTCTCCTTTCATCCTTGGGTATACCTACCCGCCTTGTGTTGCAGATCAGAAATAGAGACCAGCCATCAACTTGCTAATTGTAATGCAGCCTGATAATGCCAACTATAATTAGCTGTACGTATCAAAGTGGGTTTTGCTGGTGGAAGTTTTTTGTGACCCTGTTATCATCCTTTAAATAGAGGATCCCATCTGCTCTGCCCAGCTCCTTGCTGCAGAGCCAGGTCCTGCAGAGTCCGACTTGGTCCTTTCCAGGGAAGCCAGCCCAACATCAGAGCCTGCATCTGCCAGGCTTGTGAAGAGCCAGGCCTAGCAAAGCAGCGCTCATTGACAAGCTTTAAGCGTTGCTTATGCTCCCCAATACGTGGCAAACGTCGGCAACCACTGAGAGATTTGCTGCCACAAAGTCCCTTCCCTGAGCCCCCGGTCACCACGGCTGGCCGGGCATGTGCTGCCAGTGACACAGGGCTGCCCTGGGTTGTGATTATTGGGGTTTTGCAGCTCTGAGCCATCTCTCCTTTACGGCTTTAGGGTACTCGTCAACCAGGAGGCAGCTTGCATTGATGAATGCTGTGGCACGAGGAGGAATGGCTCAGGTTCTCTGAAGCATTCAGGGTCTCATGATAAACTTGTCTAGAGCTGCAGCATCATGTCCCAGGGCTGTCAGACACCTCTCCTTGTTCCCTCTTGTTGAGACTTCTAGCTTCCTTCTTTACCGCCTCATGCAACTCCTGCTGTTCTTTCCCCGTCTGCAGCATCCCCGCTGCCCCCTCTCTCTGGCCTTGGGAAGCCTCAGCATGCTGGCCAGCTGTCCTCCCCTTGGAGCAAGTCCCTCATTGGGTCAAAACAGACATCACCAGCTTTGCTCGATCCCTACAGACTGGCTGGTTTAGCTTGTGGAGACTCATCCTCAGCAGGTGGGTAAGCCAGCGCACTCGCAGAGCTCATCCCCTCAGCAGTGCAAAAGCCTTTGGCTTCTTTTCTGCAGCATCACCCAACCTCAGCCCATCACGCGTCTCACAAGCCCAGTGTGATAACACATGGAAAAGTTTGGTTGGGTGGATACGCCTGAATTCATTACTTGCTCAAACTGTGGCTGCCCGCAGCTGCTGTGTCACACTGTCTAATCTGTCCGGAGCTCGTCACAGAGGTAAACGAGCGCCTGTTCCACTGGTGTGCTGTTCAACACCACCGTGCTCAGGGGGGAGAGATTTCCTAATGTAATAGCCTGCAGGCAGACCTTGGGCTGTAATGGCATCAGATCTCGCAAACTAGTCACGGTTGAGTCAGCTGGAGAAGAGGGACGCTGAACTTCCGAAGGAAACTCAGGGACTTGGAGAAATTGGCGATGAGTTCCTCTCCGTACGCAGAGCCAATGCCCTGCCTTTCGGGTGAGGAACCAAACCTCCGGAGATGCTCTCTGCTGCCCTGCCGCAGGGCGCAAGCCCAACCCAAGCTCCTGCGCCGCTGCCTTGGGGAAGGCACCTCACTGCTGTCTGGGTTGAACTGTTGTGTTCTGGCAGGAGATCACCCAAGCTTCCCATTTCCAGCCCTGGGCAGCATCTGAGGAGTGGGGGGGTGAGCCCCCAGAGCTGCGGCAGAAGGGCAGTGTCCCGTACAGGTGTGGGAGTTCATCAGCAGAAGCCGTGGGTGAGCAACTTTGGCAGGAGGCAATGGCCACGTGCGGTCAGCGCGTGTCCTTCAGCTGAGGTATCACATTGAGGGCAGGCTTTGGTCAGGGGGTCCCCAGTGCTTCCCGCCCACCACTCACCTAGAGCTAAGGTGTGCAGCATCCATTTGGGCTTGGCAAGTCCCTGTGGGCAGCGTCCTGTGCCTGCCACCTGATGACCCAAAACGGTGGTGGAGGAGCTCAGTCCGTGGCTTGTGCGCCCCAGCCCGGACATGGCTCATGGATTTAGGAGATTGAGGAGGAGGAACATGAGGAGAGTGGAGTATGTGGCTGTCTGCGGCTCACCAGATTCCCTGCGTTGTCACCCATGAGCCCATGGAGATTAGAGATCAGTGGCCAAAACCACTTTCCTGAGTGGTAAGGGCAAGGGCAAGACAGCCTGGCTTGGGGCTTCCTCCTCTGAAGCTCACCTGGGGACCCCAGAAGTTTTGGTGGGAGTCGGGGCAGTTTTCAGCATCACTACCTCTGCTTTCACCCCTTCTCAATAGGAACAGGTAGCGAAGCAGGGCCGTGCAGGGTGGCAGGGGCTCACAACGTCCTCTAGGCATGCCAGTGGGGTTTGGTGGCACGTCATTGCATGAAGAGTGCCACAGAAAGCCCAAAACCAGCAGAGGTGAGCCCAAGGCATTGCTGCCTTCTGCCTGGTGGTCCCTCCGCTGCCAAGCCTGGTCCCCCTCATCCGAGCCCGGTCCCTCTCATTCAAACCTGGTCCCCCCATCCAAGCCTGGTCCCCCCAGCCGAGTCCACACAGACTTGTGGTTACGTAAAGCCCCGGCGAGCACGACCGGGAGATTCTTCAGTGTCGGAATCTGAGTCACATGGGGCTGTTTTATTTCCCCCTCTGCTAATCTCGTTTCTATAGAAACAAGATTGGGAGGAAAAAAAAAAAAAGAAAAGAAAAAAAAGAGCCAAGCACAGAGCGAGCGAGAAACCTGAGGTGATGGGTGAGGGAAGCGGAGGTGGCGGATGAGGAGGTTGGGCAGCACGGGTGGGAGCAGGGGATCCCGGCCGGGATGGGAGCGTGCCTGTGGTTGCGTGTGTCGAGGGGCCAGGGACTCTCCCAAAAAGCCACTCTCAGATGAGCTGCTCCTCCGGTGGCGAGCGATCGGCAGAGCCTGGAGGGAAGGTAGCAGAGGCTGTACAGGTGAGTGAGCGTTGCTTGTGCGGCTCCCGGGCATCTTTCCCTGGCACGGCACGGCACGGCACACCGCAGCCGTGCCCAGCTCACCGGGGGTCCTGTCCCCAGCTGCTGCTTTGGGGACACGCTCGTGGCTGGAGCCGTGGTCAGTGGGCACTGTGCCTGAAGCGTGCCGCTGCAGCGGGCCGGTGAGCAGGGTTTGCCGGAGCGGCGTTTGCGGTTGACGCTTGCCCGGAGGCTGGCTGCGTGTTGCGCGGCCGTGCGGTCATGCACGTTCCCTTTCCGAAGCCTCTTGTCTCTCGAAAGGCTGCTGCCTGCTTGGGAGGCACCTTTCCAGCTTTGATTATTTTTTCCTCTATTTTACTCTTAACTGCACCTGTGCAAATAAAATACTCACAGGAGCCAAACCCCGCAGCTGCAGGGAGCGCAGAGAGCTGTGCTCGCTCCCAGCCCGGCTCGCCCTGAGGCAGCCTCCGGCTTCCCAAGGCCAGGCTGCAGCCGGGGTGCCCATGGGGATAAGCCCACCTCAAAAGCTGGTTTTGCAATGACTGTTGCTAAAGGGAGGGCCAGCTGAAAATGCTGCTTGTTTGCCTGCTGCCAAGTGCCTGGGCTGCCCGCAGCCACTGCACGGCTTGTCCCAGGACTTTCGCTTGCCTGTGCTAATTCCAGAGGCTGGCAGCTGCCTGCCGGGAGCGGGGTTAGTTCAGAACCACATACAAGCACACGCTGGTTCCCGAGTCTCGGGCGAGGGAGTGCAACAAGTGGGAGTTATTCCTGCCTGGGCTAAGGTATCTCCATCTCTGTGGGATGGATGGCTCGTGTCTGCGTGGCGGTGAGGGCTTTGGCTGGGTGTGCTGGTGGAGCAGGAGTGTTGCTGGTGCCACTGGTCCTGTGCTGGTGCCCGCGCTGGCACTGCTTCGTGGCCTGGGTTGTCCTGCACCCGTGGCACGGTGCAGCTGTGCCTGCACGGACCACAGTCTGCCCTGCAGTTCTGGCCATGGCATGGCTGGATCTTGCAGGGCCAGTGGCTGGGTGAGGCACCGCACAAGCACCCGGGCTTCTGCGGGCACACTCTCACTCTGGCAGCTGCAAACTGGTGAAATGCACAGCTTTTCACAGAGGCAGCCCGCGATGGCCCTCCAAGGGCCACCGCAGGGGAGAGGGAGGGCCACGGAGCTGAGGGGACGGGGATTTTGCTTGTCATCGCTTTCCAGTTGTGGCATGGCGTGGGGGACGCGGCGGTGAGGCGTTGTAAACCCCCGGCCAGATTCGTGCCTGCGCACGGCTGGTGAAGCCGGAGGGATGAATCGAGTCCCTGTGTATTTCTGTACGAAGTCAGCTTTGGGAAATGTCATTGCTCATCCGCCTGCCTGGCCAGCGAGTGGGTGGAGGGCGGCACTTCAGACCCTTGTCCTCGTCCGAAAGGGCAGCTGAGCAGATTTTTGTGCTGGGATGCTGCACCCTGTGATGGCTCAGCAAGCTGGCTGAGCCACAGGCAGGATGGGGCCAGGTTGCCAGCTGGCCGCATCTCTGCTCTGCCGGCGTTCCCACTGCCTCAGCGAGCCGGGGGCTTTGGCAGTCGCCCCTGCTGGGGTCAGACCCCCAGAAAACGTACCTAGTGAAGGGACGGACTGGTGTTACACGGCACGTTCGGGCAACACAACCGGCGTGGGAGCTGTGCCCTGTGCTGAGCCGGAGTCTTCCCTCTTGGCCGGGCTGGGCTGTGCCAGTTGCGAGGGTCCGAGTGCTGCTCTGGGCATCCTCCGCTCATCCTGGTTGAACACCCTGGGGGGCCAGCAGCACATACCAGGCTGGGGACAGCACTGTCCCCATCTCCCTTCAGCAGCAGGGTCTGCTTCTGGCTGCCCCTGCCTGCTCGGCGCCTGCAGCGAGGGCTGGGTGCTCTGGCTGATGCCGGGGGGGTGTTTGCCGCGCCGGGTCCTGCCGCCCCCACATGCGCACGAAGCGGTGGTTTTATGGGGGAGATGTCACGTGCAGGCTTTGCATCCCTGCGCCCCACCAGCAGCAGCTTTCCTGCCTCCCCGGCACTGCCAGCTCTGCTCTGCCAGGAGGTTTGGAGGGAAGGGCTGAGGATGGGTATTGCTGCTGCAAGAGTCTCCAGGGCCGATAATTATTTCTGGGGAAAAGATGCTGTGTTCTGACTTAAACACTGACATGGGACTCTGAACATGTGTAATCTGGCTGACAGATGGCAAGTCATAGAGGTGTGATTTATGATACAGCACAGTAGCTGAACAACCTTCTCTGGTTGTCAGGAGACAATTCTTCCCAGCGCTGTGGTTGATGTTTCAATTGATGGTTTTCCCCGCGTGTCCCCTCGGCTCCTCGGCGGCTTGCAGGGACTACTGGGGAGCCTTGGCAGGTGCCGGCACGGCAGGCTGGGTCTGCTGAGCCCCGGCAGCACCGATGCTGAGCTGGTGCAGAGATGCTGCTTCTTATGGTGGGGTGGGTAGGTCACCCCAAATCCTGCCCAGGCTGGACCGTGAGCACTCTGATGCAGCAGGCAGGGCTGGACGAGCAGTGTTGGCCTTGTCCCCGTCCTGTAGCTGGGATGAAGCTGGCTTGAGGCAGCATTGGCTCACTGGGGCTGCCTGTTTCCCAGACCAGCACCTGTGGTGCCGAGCGTACCGGTAGTGATGGGAGAAGGCATGAAAATCTTGTCCATCCGTGCAGTGTACAAGAGGAAGGATGCCAACAGCCATAGGGAACCTGCATTAGTCGCACAGCCTCTCCATGCCTCAGTTTCCCTGAGAGCAGGGACATCTATTAATGCTTGGAAAGCACTTGGGAAGCAAAAGTGTGGTCCCAACAGCATCCCCCTCTCCGTGTTAGAGGCTCACCGCCACTGCCACCCGCAGAGCACAGACCCTGGGCACAATGCCCAGTGCAGCCGCGGGAGCTTCCTGACCCTGGGAGCATCCCGACCTCGGGGACCAGAGCAGCCCCAGCAAGAGGACCTGAGGGAAGCTGACCCACAAGCAGGGCCTTGGTGGGGCGAGGGCAGTGGGGCAGAGCACGCTGCCAGCGTCGGGCTGCGTTTGCCTGCCTGCAGCCACGGCAGAGCAGGTATGATTCATTCCCTCTTCTGCAGTACAGTTTATGTAAAGCAGCGCTGTATAAATAGCCAGATGATACTGTAACGTGCTCCTGGCTTTCTAATTAGTGATGCTTCTGTTGGAGCTTTTGGGTCCGGTGGAGGTGAGAGGAGGCTGGTTCATTGCTGAGAGCTGCGTTTGTTGCTGACAGCTCTCAAGGGGGAGGTACCGGCCCGTCGGAGCAGTCGCAGCTATCTCCTTTAACCTGTGCTGTGAGCAGTTGGAGGTGGTGGGTGAACCCGCTGGGTGACTGGTAGGCTGGAAGGTTGCTCTGGAGGGTGAAAGCAGCACCCAGCATCTCAAGATTCTTGGTCAGCTTCTGGCTTGTGTGTGGCCTCGCTTGTCCACCCTGGGTCGGGCAGGTCTAGGCAGCACCTGCCCTGAGCCAGAGAGCATTGCCTTTCTCCCTGTGCTTTCCCTGCGATGCCGTGTTGCGGGGGAGTCACGGCGAGGCCACATGTCCCCGAGCACCCAGGCGGCTTCTCCAGCCCCACCAGGGCGCTCTGCCCTCAGGGACTAACGCTCCTTCATCCCGAGCCCTGTCAGCACATCACCCTGTTTTCCCCCTGCCAGCTCTTCTTGGCGGCTGCTGTCGGCTCTATCCAGTGGCTGCTCCTTCCCTGCTTGGGGCAGGTGGATGCATCTGGGTAAACCTCCTGGGTGTGTTAATTGTCCTGGTGGTGTTGATTGCAAGAGGCATGTACTGGCACGACAAAGGCACTTGTTTGTCACGGGAGAGAGCTGCCTTCTTGCATCCATGCCAGGTGGTTTGGGATTTCCCATCCCCCCATCCCTGCTGGATACCAGTTTGGGAGGGGTGGCTGTAATGGTGCAAGAAGCACGGTGGGGATGGGGTGAGCACAGCAAACAGGACAGCGTTCTTCAAGCAGTCCCCAAATCTCATTAGATCCAAATCCCCAGTGTCCTGGTAGCTGGGGGCTGGAGGCCTCACCCCTGCAGGGTGGCAGGAGCCTCTCCTGGGAGGTGGAAAGCTGGGCAACATTAGGACTGCCGCAGTGGGACCAGTCAAAGGCCAACGAGGAGGTGCTATAGCATGCCAGCAGCACCCATTCCCAACCACCCAGCCCCATCCCTGGGTCAGCCCAGAGTCCTGCTCACCCCGGGGTCCACATCACATAGGGGGGCTGCTGCAGAGCATCAGCGGCCAGTGCCCACACCTCTCTAAATTGGGATCTTACTCATTACAGACGAGCTTTGACACCAGATCAAAGGAGAGGCAGGCTCTGTTCGATGGGCTTTCGCAAGGCGCCTGGATCACTCCTCTTCGAACGCCTCTTCCTCCGGCTGGGAGCGGGGGAAAGCTGGGGTTTGGGTTTCTTGTTGGGTTTCTTTTAAGGCAAACCTCATCCTTTACATCAAAGTA
The DNA here is from genome assembly GCA_035590195.1 of Aviceda cuculoides. Classification (NCBI taxonomy): domain Eukaryota; kingdom Metazoa; phylum Chordata; class Aves; order Accipitriformes; family Accipitridae; genus Aviceda; species Aviceda cuculoides. The sequence continues at coordinate 1,453,021 of JAVJGG010000061.1, read as the reverse complement.
GTATTTCTTCTCAAGAATGTAAAGAATGACCCTGGAAGGTCTGAGTGGCTCTTTCCCGGCGGTGATTGGAGAGACAAGAGCCTTCTCCAGAAAGCTGTCTCCACCCCGTCCCCAGCAACAGCAATTCATAAGCTGAAAAATAAATCAATAACCAGAGTTAATGAATTGAAGATGTCGGTTTAAAATGTATCAGGAAAAAAACTGTTAGCTGGTCGTGGTTGGCTTAATTATTCTGAGGAAAGGCAGGGAGCTCTTGTTTCTGAGAAGAAGTACCTTCTTTTTTTCTTTCTTTCTTTGGAGGTATTTTGTTCGGTTGAAGCCAGTCAGGACCCGAGAGGAGAGGAGGATTGGCTTTAGCAATGTGTTCATTAGGTTCAAAGTCTCCCCCCAAGGTCTGTCCCTAATGCCCCGGGACAAATGTTAAATCACTCCTGTCCCCTTCGCTGCCCAGCCTGGGGCCAGCTGCGCGCTGGGAGCAGGTCGCACTGGCGCAGGACCGAAGGAGGAGGAGAGGCAGTGGCTATGCCGGCGTGCGTGGCAGGGCTGGCAGGCAGCATCGGTGCCACCAGCCTGGCCGTGTGCCCAAGTCGGGGGGCCCCAGCTCCCCAGGCTGCTCGTCTCTTGCTCCCACCTCTGCTCCCGGTGAATTGGCAGCAGGACCAGGTTGTGGCACCGTGTTCGGCTGCAAGCTGGGGGTGCTGGCCCTCGGCACGGTGGGCACCGGGGTCTCTGGGTGCCGCAGAGGAAAGCAGAGGGCTGCGAGTCTCTGCGGGGCAGGCGCCTCTAAAGCAAATCTCAGTGCCAGCTTTCTGCATGCCGTTGGGCTTGGAGACAGTGCCGTTGTGCCTCAGGACAGCGGTTCTCTTCTGGAGAGAGCTGGGGTGGAGGGGATGTGTAGCATGGCCCTGGAGCCTGGGGATGCTTTTCTCCCAGGTCCCAGGGACTGGGAGCAATGCTGGAGCATCCCACTGGGTGGGAAGGGGCTTTGTTGCCGCAGACAGGTCTTGCAGCTGAACCCATTTGCTCACACATGTTTCTGTTTCCTCCTCCAAAACATCTCTGATGTGGGCTGATTTCCATGTCAGCCCTCGTCAGGAAAGCCATCCCAGTGTTTGAGAGCCCTGACTGGGAGGCCACAGGGGCTCTGGGGTTTCTCTGAAGGAGCGTGCAGCCATGGCAGAGGTCTGCTTTGATTCTCTCCACAAATGCTTCCCTGGCTGCCCGACCCCTCTCAGGCAGGCACTGCAAGAAGCAGAAGCAGCAGCGTTTCTCCAGCAGCGGCCATCACCAGTTGGCTTTTGGGCAGGAGCATACAACCTAGGGAGGTGATTTTGCTGCACTGGGGAGCAGGACCCGGCGCTAACTCAGCCTGCCAGGCTTGCAGCTTCAGTTTTGCTAACGGCATGCCATGAACCCATGCTGGTCCCGGCTTCGCGAAGCGATGCTAAACGTGCTGTTGCTCCGCTTCTTCCCCCCAAGGCTGGTCCCACGCTGTCCCGGTGCCGCTGACCCTCCAGGAGCCCCCTCCTTTCAGCTCTGAGCATCACCTGGATTTGTGCCGTGGACTTGCCGCTGAGAGCCAGGGCGCTGCAGTAACATTAACACCTTTCCTCTCCCCTTCCCCAGGTCGGAAAGCAGCCTCTCTAGGTTTGCCCACCGCTTGTCGGTTAAGCAGAAGCAGGAGAAGAGAAGGAAAGCTGAGTATGCCTCGGCCGAGCTGTCTGCCTTCCGGCCCAGGTCTCTGAGCATTGAATGGTAAGAGCTGCAGGACAGGGCTGGGGGAAAGGAGCTCCTGCCTCTCCAGTCCCCCTCCTGTACCCTGTCCCCACCCCTGCCACTCTCTGTCCCTGTCCAGTTAATGTCCCGTGGGACAACACCCCTTCAAACCCCTCCATCTGCTGCAGAAGCTCCCCCAGGGTATCAAGCCAAAACATTCCCCCTCGCTCCAGTGCAGGGAGCAGCAGGGAGCCCCAGGCGGCTCCTTCCTTGGGGGGCTAAAGGAGACCCCGCAAACTGAGCCATGGGGGTCTTTTGGGGCTCATGTGGGATGTGGACATGCGTGTCTGCTGTTCAGGGGCATGGGACTGCGTGACCTCTGGCAGCCCCAGCCGCCAGCTGCGCCCCATCCCTGCCCGTGCCGTCCCGGCCCGTGCC
>JAVJGG010000061.1:1355429-1450767 GCA_035590195.1 Aviceda cuculoides | reverse complement strand
GCAGCCCCAGCCGCCAGCTGCTCCCCTTCCCGTCCCGTCCCGTCCCTTCCCTTCCCTTCCCTTCCCTTCCCTTCCCTTCCCTTCCCTTCCCTTCCCTCCCCACCCCACCCCATCCCACCCCACGCTCCTTATAGGAGCTGCCGGAGGATGCATCCCACAGCCCCTCGCTGCCTGACGCACCTCTGTCGGATAAACCAGAGCCAAGAGCCATGCCGGGATGGCCGCAGCCGGCAGGGGGGCACCGGGAGCCACAGGGGCTCCCCGCTGGCACCGCACGGGGGGTGAGTGGTGTGAGGGCAGGGGGCTGCTACAGCACAAGCCACCCTCCGGGGCAGCCCCATTTGCCCACCCCAGAGGCGTGCAGTGCTCCTTCCTTCCTCGCTGCTGCTGCTGCTGCGGTGCCCACAGGGCCCCTCGTGCTGAGCACGGGTCGCAAATTGCAGTCCCTGCTCGAGCAGGGAGTAATTTATCCTGGGTTTCTAAGCTCTGATGCAACAGCCTTGAAAGCAGATCACAGCCAACCCTCCCAGCGTTAGAGGTGACCTGCTAGGGATATTTAAAAGAACTGGAAATTGCATTGCTTTCTGCTTCCTTAGATGGATAAAGGAGGGTAAAACTTTAAAAAAAAAAAAAAAAAGAAGGAAAAAAAGAAATGCTTAGAAATTGCAAGAATGTCGACTTTGGTTTTCATTTTCTTGGAGATCTTTCTGGCATTTATTGTATGTTCTAACACTTCAGTGTGAGGTTGTGGAGTCCTCCTCAAAGGCTTCCTCTATCTGTGAGGATAGTTAGGCATCAAAGCTAACTAGGTATTAATGAGGCCAGACAAAGAATTTAAGCTATTTGGTGACAGATTGCTTTCTTCTCCAATTGCACAACTTTCTTCCCTTTGCTGAAACGATGTCATCAGTAAAGCTGTTCTGCAATTGCTATGAATCTTACAAATAGGCAAATATGTGAATTTGTAATATACCAAATAGGAAAACAAGCAAAGACGTCATTAAAAACAATCAGGGTTTCTCTTTATTCATGACGAAGAAGCAAGAGAAGTCAGTAAATCTCTTTTCTTCCTTTAAATGTCTCTTTGAAGCCCCTGGATGCCATTTTAGCCCTGTGGTGTCGAAGTATATTTGTGATACATTTTCATTCACTCTGTAGTGTTTTCCTGGGGGAAACCATCTGTCTTGTATTATTTTGCAAAGCACCTTGTACAGCAGCGACTCCGAAGCAGTGGTAGATGATGCTATTTTATGAGGTTTTTTGTAAGCCAGCTTGGAAATGAGCTCTTGGTGAGGAGGCCTCGTCTTTGCCTGCAGTTTGCCATGTGCCATCGCGTTGGAGATCTGACGCTGGGAAGCGTCAGGCCTGAAAGAGAAGGACCTGATGTCACCGCTCCCGCAGGGCCGTAGGCATGGCTGGTCTGACCGGGGGGAGGATAACTGCCCTGCCGTCCTTGGTTTTATCCATGGCTGGAGACATCTTCGGTTGAATCAGGCGTCCGACCTGGCAGCTAGGCTCAGGTGGGCTGCGGTGCTGGGACTTGGGTGCTGGGGCTTGCGGGCACTCAGCGGCAGGGCACAGAGGAGGGGTGACCCAGGGGCCTCGGGGTGACCAGGAGCCGGGCAGGCAGCGGAGCAAGGACCCTGCTCCCCGACCATCTCAATGTGCCTGTTAATCCTCTCCCTGTTGCCTTGGTTAAGCAGACAACCCAGGAGCTGTGCTAGCTCTGTTGTTGCAGTGCAGGAATTTAATTGGCATTTACATGCACACAGCCCAATTTCCAAAGAGTGGTTGGGGATACCTGCGTACGAAGCACGGAGCGCTGCCTCCCTGGCAGGACGGGCACGCTGCAGACAGGTTTTCACGCGTGCCAGTGGTGCATGTGCCTGATCCACATGTGCATGCTTGCCCTTGAGGAGGCACTTGGAGGCTTTTCCCACACAAGCACCAGCCTCCTCTGCAGCTGCATTCTGCAAAGGGGGCACCTGGTGTGAAACATCATTTCTCTGCATCCCCTGTACATCTTCAGGGATCCGTGATCATCGTAGTGGGATCAGCATCCTCCGTTTGTCGCTCCAAACCGTCATGCTGCCCACAGGGGAAAGGCTTTTGGAGTCATGGGTGTCACTGGTCCTGCTCACCCCACGCCTTGCACGGGAGGTCCTGGGCTGCAGGCAAGGCTGCTGGTGGGCACTGTGGCCAATGGAAAACATGGCTCACGGCCTTGCAAATCTACAGATGCCTAATTTGGCTTCCAGAGCAAATATCTACATGCATCAAATCTGTATGTATTTATAAGCTTAACCCAAGGTCACCACTGCATCATTTAACCTGCCTCTCTGCAGAGGGTGAACATACATGCTGTGTAGGATGGGGGAGGGGTCCGCTCATCCCATGCAGGTGGGAGGGGGATGGAAAAGCGATGGACTGTGTTTTCCCAAATCAGCAGCTTCTGAGAATCCTGGCCATCTTAATCCCCAGACTTGAAGGCAAGGAAGGGCTCCTGGACCTGCTGTTACCTGTTGCCAAGGAGGAGGTAGAGATTATAAACACAACATCATCAGTGCCCATTGCTTTGAATAGCTGGGTGTCAGTCTGCTGAAGGGATTTGTGTTTTCTGCCTGAAATTCCTACCAAAATGCTGTCAGTCCAACCCCTCGTGGCTCTGCCATAGCGAAAAGCATCCTTACCTCTCATCCCCACGCAGGGCAAGCTGAGCCAGTTTTTCAGTGTGCCCAGTTGTTCAGGTGCTCAGGTAGGGCTGGATGGAGCCAAGGTAGAAGAGAAGGAGCTGCACAGTGTCACAGTGTCTGCCTGACACTATGTCCCCTGTGCTGAGCCTGGCCAGGTAGGATAAGGACAACAGATCCCTTCACCACCCCTTGGCCCTTCTCCCTGTCCCTGGGGACACCCCGAAGCCCTGTGGGGAGGGTTGCTGTGTGCTGGCATTTCTCTGGGCCAGGAGATGCAGTTATTTGCTGCCACAGTGAATAAGGTGCTGAACGTCCCGTGCTGCCAGCCCAAAAGCACAGGGATGGTCCCGTCGCAGGTCCATGGTCCGTGCGTCCATCGGAGCACATCTACGCCGCTCGCCGGGTGGGACACGCTCACGGGTCAAGTTTCTCCCTGGGCACAAGGCAGGCTTTATTCGCACGGCACGTGTTTATGTGCTGCACCGGGCGAGCGGAGCACGGTCCTGCTCCCGAGCTCGGCTGTCAGTGAGCGAAGCCTCGTTAGTTCCACTTATTAAAAAAAAATTGCTGGGGGGAAGGGAGAGAAGGCAGGGAAAAAGTGAAGTATTGAGAAAACACTTCTTTCATTCATATGTTATTTACTGAAATAAATACTTCATTATTAGGCCTTTTTTTAGGGTGGTTTTTTTTTTAAAGGCAGTGCCACAAAGTCCCCAGTGTTAGGACCCGTGAACGTGCCGTATCACCTCAGCCCATTGCTCCCACGAGCTGGTGTCTTGCTGCCGGGAGGTGTCCAGAGAGAAGCACCGGGGGGAGTGGGATAGTACGAGGCTTTCCCAAGCTTGGGGGAGAAACCTGGGGGCTGCTTGTGTCCGGTTTTATTTAGGTTTGCTGATTCCTTTCTCCTCCTCTTTGCTGGATGGTGCATGCTGTGGCTCACAGGGCACTGAGGCAGCTTAAGCTCCGAGTGAGGCAAAAACTGGCAATTGAGGCAAGGAAGGATTTTGGGTCTGATTTATTAAAGCTCTGCTTTCCGCTGGTCTGTGATACTAATCTAGCTCCAAAGCCTAAATAACACAAAGGCATGCGAGACAAAAGCACTCTTTATTTGAAGCTCGCTACCTTCTGCTGTTGGAGTGAAGAAGTCGAAAGCTGGCAGCTCCCGTGGAGACCTCCCGCTGTCCCTACATCAACCCCGAAACGCCAGCAATCCCTTTTCTCTCCCCTTAGGGTGAATCGAAGCAAAGAGAGCCTCCTCTCCTCTTGTGCGTGTCACCGGAGAAATGATCCACATTTATCTTTCCTCTTAAGCGAGTCTTAATCCAATAAAAGGGCTGCGATCTGCTGGTTTACTTTTGTGCGTGCAGAGCCTGGGAGCCTCTGTCCCCCTCTCACATCCTTCCAGCTGTGGTGCTCATCAGGAGTTCCAGCCCCGGCAGGTTTGTCCTCCTGGCATCCATTTCTCTTCCCTTACCTTTCCTACCTCTCCGTCTGGTTTTCCCTCTTCCATTTGTTCCTCTGCTCGCCTTCCCCCCCCCATGCTCCTTTTCCCATACTCGCCTCTTGTCCACCCTGATTTTCCTCTCTGTTTTCTTCTTGATTGTTTACTTCTACTTACTGCCTTTTCTCTTTGGGCTCCTCGAGTTTTCCATTTCAGACAGCCTCCCTGTGATCCGTGGTTGGAATAGCCTATTCCCGTGGTGGCTTCGGAAAAATGCAGCGCATTCCTGGCTTCCCCCATCCCCTTATCTCGGTTCTGCTCGTTGGCTGCCCACCACGAGCTGTTAAAGCAACGCTGGCAGGAGCATGTCGTCTGGTGGTTAGAGGCAGCCAGCCGGCTCGGGTTCAGTCCTGCCTGCATCTTGTTTTTCTGCCTGACCCCTGGCACGTTGCTGAATCTCGGCTCCTCGCTTCCCCTCTGCCGAAGAGGGGGCTGCACAGAGACCGGCTTGCCCAGCGGCTCTGAGTGCAGACTGTGCCCGCCGGAATGGGAAGGTGTGGAGTGGTTTTCCTGCGATGTGCCAGCACCAGGGTTGGGTGTTAGAGCTGGCAGGCGTCCCTCTGCGTGGGACCACAGTGCCACGAGGGCAGGAGCTGCGGCCGCCGGGCACGGGAACCGCGCTGGCACCACCGGGCTGGCAGAGGTGGCACACGCGACTCTGCCCTGTGTTTCAGGTTTGGTTATAAAGCGAAAGGTTTTTAATGGAAGTGTTTTCATGGAAGTTATTTAGAATTTTATAATGCAACACTATTTCCCCTTTGGGTTTAAGGGGTCTCATGTAGTGTGGAAATTCTCCCTAAACTGCTGCGCTGGGGCATGAAATCTGTGCCACGGAGGTGCCTGGCACTGCTCAGCCTCCTTCCATAGCTGCTATCAGCTGATATGGACAGGCAGCACGGACGACCTGTCCCCGTCGGCAGGCTCCTTGCCTTCTGGCACCTGAGTCCTGTGGTCCCATGGGGCTGCCGAGCCCGTGGGAGGTGCTGAGCTGCCGGCTGATTCGTCTGACTGTTCCTGAGCCAGTGCACTGGAAGGCTGCTACTGCAAAGCTTGACGAGAGCCTTGTGCTGTTTCCATCGCAGTGGTCTATGGTCATGTAGGACTTTCCCCAGGATTCTTTGCTTGACAGCCATCTGTTTGCCAGGGGAAGCCAGCACAAAGTGAATTGTCAGCAACTTTTTGGGAGGCGGGAGGAGCACCACCATAAAGGCAGAGGGCTTAGGTCTCCTCTGGGTTTTACAGCCCTGTTTGAGTTGTCTTGCTCTTAACTTAATCCACACGTCCAAGAGGAGGCTTGGAGCCGTTTCTCTTCCCAGCCAAGGAAGTTCTTAGCCTGAGCGAGGGAAAATAAGAGGGGAAACCAGGCCCTGAGCCTTTCAGGGGAAGGGAGAGAGTGCCAGAGCCTGGGAGGTGTGTGGGCATCTGGAAGCAAAGAGATGCTCTGGGCAGGCTGAGATGCGGGCACCACTTCTGCACCAGCTGTGGTGTGGGGCAGCCAGCCTTGCCGAGAGCTTCTCCTCCCCCATCCCACCAGTCCCGGCCATCGATCCAGGGCGAAACACAGCCGACCCCAGCTCGGTTGTGCCGAGCACAGGTCCTGGACGGGCCGGTGTGGTGTTGAAACGAAACGCGAGGCGCTTTGTCTCGACTGGGAGCGCTTTAAGCCCTCGCTCGGGAACAATGGCCAAGCTATGGGGTCATTTGTTCTGGTATTTCAGCAGCTCCTCATGATTTATGGGATGTTTTGTTCTGCTGCTTGTCTTAGCTTCCCCCTCTCCACCCTCCCCGTCTCCATCCCTTCTCCATTTCAGCTCCTCCTCCCCCCACTCCCAATTCCCCTAATAGCTGTGGAGCCTCTCTGCCTTATGAAGTCATGGTATCTGTGACTTACCGAATTAGCCGTTTGGGAGCTGGACTTCCACACCGTGCCATGGTCTGCCGGGTTGTCCCGGCTGCCCGGGGAGCTGTAGGGCAGGGCCCCTTGCCCAAAGGCTTCTGGCAGCCTGAGCTTCCCCCCGGCGTGGTAGATGGACGTTGCCACCAGCAGGTCGCTAGAAGGTTGGTTTACGGGCAATACATGTGGTCAAGAGGTACTGCAGTCCCAGTGAACAAGGACGGCTCTGTCTGCAGAGACCCCCCCTGTACTGGGTCGGGATGGGGACTTGGCTGCCTGCTCCTGGTGCTGCCGTCCCCCTGCCCTCCCAGGACACCTCTCCATGGGCAAGGTGGACACCAGTTAGGGAGCCCCAGAGCTTTTGGTGTTGAACTATGCATTGGGGTGATGTGGTTCAAGAGCTTGGCTTTATCCCTCGCACCCTGGGGATGGCCACGGTTGGTGCCTCGGGGTGTATGGGGGGAGCAGGAGTTCCCTCCCTGCCCTGAGCTGGTGGGACAATGATTCACCAGTGACTGTGAGGGACTCGCTGATGAGGATGGGGAGGAGCAAGCCCTCAAAATATCTCCCTGAAAGTTGAGTTTGCCTTTAGGAAAGCATGTGAAAGGAATAATTTATTTCTGGAAAATCACCTTTTATCCTCGTTGCCTATGAGTCATCTGCAAACAGATAGAAGCTCAAGGGCAACTGCTGTTCACAGTGATACCGATGTGCCTGCTGCAGCCGGTCCTTAGCCCGGAGAGGGCTTTGCAACAGCAGAGGAGTCATGGTCCTTGCAGCTCCGCTTCTGCTGCCCCATGCTGCCGGCAGGGAGCTGGGAGGACCCCATCCCATGGGCACAGGCGGGGAAGGAGGGCAGCAGGGGGGGAGTTTGGGACCATACAACTCTGCAGGGTCTGTGCAAGGCTTGTGCCTCTCCTCCTGATGCCACAAGCCTCCATCAGCCTCGAGGAGGTTTCCTCCTCGTCTGGGGAGAGGCAGCTGGGCTTGTGATTACGGTGAGGCTGGAGAGGTTGGGAGAAGACCAAGGGCCAGATCCTCTCTGCGTGCAGTGTCGTGACCTGCTGCCACAGGCGCTGGCTCCAGCAGGTCCAGCAGTCCCGTATGCATTTGTTTCTCATGTCTCTTCAGCGGCAAAAATTGAGCACTCTGGGAAAGTGACAGAAGGAGAATGTTCAGAGAAGACTGATTTCCAGGTTCTCCCTGTCTGGAACTGGAGCCCTCAGCCAGATCCCTTCCTCACTTAGAGCACAGGAAGCAAATATCATTTATTTAAAAGACAAATTTAAAATATTGTGCCGATGTGTTGTTCTGGCCACTTCCCTCTGCTGGTAGCTGATTCCTCCAAGCCCCGATAAGATTATTTCTCAGTGCAGCATATCCATTATCCTCAGTGCACTTTGATTTCTCTCAAATAGCCCATTTGCTTGATTTGTTTTGATTTAGTCTCATCATCTCTCTGCCATTTCCCATGGCCTGGAACTGCAAAGCAGGATGGATGCCTTGGTCCCTGCTGAGGAGTGTGGAAGATGCTATTAATCCTGCAGGATCTCCACTGGTTCTTCTCCATGGATGTGTCCATGCCCAGAAGGTGCCGGTTGCCTGGATTTGTACAGCAGGCAGGCCATGCCCCATGGCTATGCTGGGGGGAAAGTGCAGAGATGCCACAATTCTTGGTATGAAAGGGAAACCTCAGGGATGTCTGAATCTTAGTGTGAGTCAAGCCCTTCCTGGTGCGCCCATGGATCCTCCACACCAGATGGTATTCCCATAGTGTCAGTGCACTGGATTTGGAGGGTCTTAGCTCTCCCAGTCCTCTTAGTCAGCACACAAAAAGTATCTCAATAGAATTCTTCTAGTGGGAATATCGATAATAGTCCTGGTTTCCTACTAGTGGTCAGGTCTTCAGACCTGCCAGCTTTGAACCTGGCTTCTCCATGAGCCGATTTGCACCCAGGGAAGGGCAGTGCAGATGAGTTGTGTGTCTGGAGCAGCCCCAGCAAGTCAGTCAGTCTGCTCCAGGCTGCCAGGCTGCGCTTCTCCCAGTCCTGGGCACAGCTTTTGCCCTGGGAGCAGAAGGGATCACTGGTCTTGCTGCTGATGCTGCTGGGCACACTGAGGTCAGGAGATGCAGAAGCATCAACATTCCCAGATAGTTCTGACAGCCGGCAGGTATTAGAGTACTTTGAATCCTTCCTTGTCCCTTAAACAGTGGTAGTCCCTGTTGTGCAGGTTTTCTCTGCTATTAGTTCCCTACTGACTGAGACACTTCTGCCTGCCAAAGCTTCAGGAACCTCCTGTTTATCTTCCTGGAGAGCATCTCTCAGTGCCAGGTCAATATTGGACCTACTGGTTTGGATGCTGGCAGGATGGGCAGCACTCAGCAGGGAGGCCAAACTGGAGGTAGGAGTCAGCCCAGGACACTTGGGACAGCAAGGACTAGGTCCTTGGGTGTGTTGGGATCTCTCTCCACCTTTGCTTGAGCCTTTCCTGCTGCCTGCACACTCACTCTTCCCCATTGCTTTGCTTCACACCCATCCCTGTTACTCACCTTTCTTCTGCTGGCTTGCTTGCTTTTCAGAGGAGGTTTGTGAGCCCAAGTGAACTCCGTATCTGCTGAGCCTCATGCCTAGTGGAGGTCAGGGAGAAGCAGTTATGCTCTCCTCTGCTCCTCACTTCCAGATTTCCTCCCATTCTCCCCAACACTGAAATATTCCTCCATCTACCCCAGCGCGTCCTGCAGTAGCTCACTCCCCAGGGGCATTCCTCTCCCTGTGCCACTTTGCCTTTGTTGCCTTTATTTGCACTGTTAACAGGGATGAAGATCTTCAGCCACAAAGAGCTGTTGTGGAGGAGGTTTTTCCATGTGGGAAATGCAAAATAGTGCAGATCTGGTAACAGTTCCAGTTTCCGGGCCAGGAAAAGGCAAGGTTCATGCTTTGCTTTGTTCAAAGTGGAATTGGACACTTGGCAGCAGCTGCCAGTGTCATCATGAGAAACCGCACATGGTCTTCACTCTGCCCATGGTGCGGAGGTTCACCTGAGCCCCCTCCAGGTCTTTTCAGACAGAATCTGGTTTCCATCCAAGAAGTGTCCCAGCAGGGCCTGTAAGTGCTCACCAATTAGTAGCTGGGAGGCAAATCTCTCCTGCCTGAAGTCAGGGCCGGCTCCTGGCTGATGGTCTGCTGTGAAAAGCTGCTGTTTCTGAGCTTTGAAAAATGAACATGACAGTATGTGATAGCACTTGTTAAGCATGGCTACCAGAGCAGCTGCTAGGCCGAGCAGAGCTCCAAGAAACATCTCTTCTTGGCGTTATCAGGATTGACTCTGGCCCAAGAGGAGAGCCATCATCACCTTTGGCGGGATGCTGTGGCTCATTGAGCTGATGTTCTCCATGCAAACCCTACGGGTTTCCTAGCGTGTGGTTGTTGCAGCCTGTGAGATGGCAGGGACCGCAGGTAGACCTGGCAGTGTGGTTACTCAGCTCTTCCCGCAGTCTTGTTTCTCATCTCCACCCCCAGGCTCCACGTTTAAGTGCTGAAGTAGCCAGGACCCAAACTGACTCTGAATCAAAGCTTCTGAGCTTCACCCATCACAGAGGAGAATGGCCTGGGCTGGGGGACAGGGATGAAGCACTGGCCTGGGGCATAGAGGACCTGGCTTCTCCTGGCCCGCTGAGCAACTGAGGGCAAGATCTGCTCCTCTTTTGCCTCAGTTTCTCACTCTTTAAAAGGAGGACCGCAACACTGACCTCTTTTCTTAGACACTTTGAGATCTACTGATGAAGGAGCTGGCTGTTGCATGAGGACACTTGGTAACTGGCGTCTTCTGCCAGCAAACCCATTCCCCCAGCCCCAGGGACAAGTTGTGAGCTGGCTCCGAGCTCAGAGCTGGCAGGTTGAGCTTTACTGTTAGGCTCTGCAAGTTTGGGATGACAATCTAGAGCTGTTAGCTTATGTTACCACTTCAGCGAAGAGCGCCAAGGTCAAGGTTTCTGCGCTGCATGCAGTGTCCTGCGTGGCTGGAACTTCCTCTGCCCAGGGAAGCAGCTACTAAAAACTGAGTCTTTTTTTTCCCCCCAAGTGGTGGTCTCATTCATCAGCATCTTCGCTGGGGAAGAGGAGGCAGTTATTCCGGTCAGAGGCAGTGGCAGGAGCGGAGGTGGGCAGACAACTTTTCCTAGGTCTGGGGAGATCCAGGAGAGTATAATCTTAAATTCTTTGGGGTTTAAATGTCACCAGGCTCTGGAGTCAAGAGGGTGCTCACACCTGCTGTGTGATGGAGCCTTCAGCCTTTCTGCAAGCCTGGCCTATGTCAGAAGATGTGAGGAGATGAAGGATGAAGGATTGACTCATCAAGGGGGTCAGTCCCTGCTACCTTGTGCCAGGGAACAGCCTCGGCAGAGACAGCCCCGTGAGGCTTGGCTGGGTTTCTGGTGCTTGGAGGGACTGCTCTGCCTCCGGACCTTGTCAGAAAGTGAACTGGGTGAAGGCGTGCGTTTGCCGGTGAGCAAGCAGGTCATCTGAGGTCTAACACTTGCCAAGATGCTGATGGGGTGCCTTGTCACAGCCCCGTGCCGCTCACAGGCAGCCAGCCCACCTCCCGCTCCATCCTCCCTGCTGCAAGCCGGGCTGCCAGCACTGCCACGCTCCGGGGGCAGCTCGGAGCCAAGTCCTGCCATGCCCCGCGCCAGGCGGGTGCTTGCGGTTAGGAGAGCTGTGTCAGGTTTCCCTGCGCACCGAAATCCTGCGAAGCAGCGGGCCAAATCCTGGGAAGCAAGGAGGCTGCTTCTGGACACAGATAAGCTGGCGTGACATTTAGCTAATGCTCCTGCTTTCCCTGTCTATGCCCGGTGTCTTGCTGGCTGTCCAAGGGGGTGTCTGAGGGAACCTCAGCTGTGAGACGTGTTCTTGGAGCTCCTCGCGCGAGGAGGTGGATAAGCCGGTGGAGCGCTCGCCTGCTCTCTGTGCGAGTGGGAGGCTGATGCTGCCAAGAGGTTCCATCCTCCCAGCACTCTCCTGGCCCTGTTCTGTCCCAGTCACGAGCTCTAGAAGGCTCGTGGCAAGGAGAAAAGCAGTTTTGCTCATGGAGCAGAGCTCCACTCGGGTGAACTTCACATGAACTCGTCGTTTCTTTGGCTGTTTTCTTTCCTGATGATGCAGGCAGGTCAGGAACGGGATGCTGTATTGCATGGGGACCCAAGGCTTGCCTTCCTCATGCGCCGGCGTGCTCAATCTCATCCTCCTGCTGTGCCATGGAGGAGGTAATGGCTGCCTGAGCTGCTCTTCACCCCAGGTAGAAATGCCAGTGGACGGGTAGAGCTGTCCCTGGGCTACACTGGGACCATGCTGCCATAACCACTGCTCTCCCTGGTCTTAGGGGGGATGGTGGGCACCCCATTGCAGCACCAGGGCTTTAGTGACCGGCTCAAGGTCACCCAGGTGGTCTGTGACGGAGGTAAGACTTAAATCCCCCTGCCTTGTCTCACTCCTGCACTTTACCTGGAGATCACTCTTGCTAGTTTCCACGTCTGTGTTCATACCACTTAATTTGGTCTGTCACCAGAAAAATCAGGGGTAATGGAGGAAGAGAAACCCTCTGGGCTGAGGGCTTGTTGGCACAGTAAATTGGAAGGTGTGATTGCAGCCTGAGCCAGCCCATGTTACCACGAGGGACAAGGTGTGGCATCCCAGGCCGGCATGTGCCAGGATGCAGTGGGCACCTAGAGGGGCTTTCCAGGTCTGTGGGCATCTTGGTCCCAAGGAAGCTGTCTTGCAGCACACAGCCCAGAGAAGCAGGATGAGGAGCATGGTGGGATGAGCAGGGTGTCTCCAACCCCGCTTTTGCCATTCAGGGGATGGCAAAGGGGACAAAGAAGACAGCAGCACCAACTATGTGTTGGGGCCACCAGCACTGTGAGATGTTCCCCAGCCTCTTGATGATGGAGGAGCCCGAGCTGGTTTATGTCTGGCTTGAAGCTCCTGCTTGGTGTAACCGTGTGAACAGGGATCTCCCAAGTGCTTTGAGAGATCTCTGAGGTGCTGGGGTCAGAGTGGTCTCCTCTCACCCCATGCTGCCACCTCCCATCTCCAGGGCCACCTGCAGCCATTGGCCCCTGCCACCCTTGCTTTTCTGTGCTGCAGTGAAGTCATCATCGTGTGCTGCCATGGAGGGGCGAGGAGGGCACCTCTCACCCGACGCGGTGATTGTAGACAGAGCCAGCAGACGCCTGTTGTTAAGGCTGTATAACACTTTCCAGCGGAAGTTTGTTTGCTTATACCTTTGCCAGACTTTAACTATTTGGGCTGAATTTTTCCATGCTTGCTCTGCCTCAGGCTGAACTTTCTCTCTGCTTTTTTTTTTTTTTCTTCCCAAGTTTCAGCAGAAGGTTGGGGAAAAATGGTAGCTTTGCCAATTTTTTTTTTTTTCTCCCGTCTCTTTGTTTGAGGACTTCTGGTGCCTCCACACTTTGGAAAAAAGACTTGAAATTTGGCAGGGTTGGTGCATTCCTGGTGGAAATCAACACAGATTTGGTCAAATTGTTAGCCTCTGGAAGGCCTGGTTGTGCATGCTTGGAAGAGCTCTTCAGAGGCTAGCTGCTAAAGTTCCCCATGTGCAAAGAGACTCTAGCCACTGCACCCATTGCTCTCCAGCTGCACCGAGCACCTCCCGTTCCATCTCTAGAGGCAATCCCTTGCCCACGCGAGTTCAGGTCAGGAGTGGTGACTGCAGGGAGCCTGAGCGGCTGTTTGGTGCTCCTCATTAACAAGTCTCAAAGTGCTTTACAAAAGACGACATTGTTTTCATCGCCGTTTCCCATGCGTGGAAACCGAGGCACTGGCTGTGGGCATCTCCTACCTCTCACCCACAGTGGTAGACCAAGGAACAGAGCGCAGGTCAGCTTGGGCAGTGTGGTGTCTCTAGACCAGGAGAAGCTGCGGCAACGCTCAATGAGAGGAGAGAGCATTTCCCAGTGCTCCCACGTCCTGCGAGACCTCAGGAAAGGGCATTTGCATGCCTGCCTCTCCCACGGGTGAGCTTAGCAGCACTGGTCACATCGATGCATGGATGGATGAGCATGTCCTGATGGTCGGAGGCCTGACCTGGTGATTACTATGGTTTTTAGTGTTGCTTTTTTATATTAGGGTGGAAATCTTTTCTACTTGCTGTCCTGGGGGCTCTGACAATTCCTCCACAGGCTCTGTTAACCTCATCTTGATTTTCTCCACCTGATGGTATCTCAAGGCTTTCTGCAGCTGGAGGGAGAATAAAGTGACACATGGGGTAGGAGAGCTCCTCTCTGATGGAGGCAGCAGGCAAACCTTGGCTGGAAGGAGTCCTGGCTGGTGGTGGGGTCTCCCCAGCTAGTCCCATTACAAGAGCACTTGAGCACTTGTGGGGTGTTTTCTAGCAAAATGGCAAAAAAAAGTTGTTTTCTCATGTTGGACTGCAGCCTTTGGACCCTGACTCCACTGGAGATGCATGGGGGGAAGGTCAGCTCTGGTATACGTGAGTACTTTTGTAGTTAGGTGGCAGTTAACCAGCTCCCCTGGCATTGCGCTGGGTGGTGCTAGTATGAGAATGACACCAGGGCTATGTGGTGGCGTTGGTCAGAGAAGACCCCAGTGGATGCTGGGCAGGGAGCTGGTCGTGGAGCAAGCCGGGAGCAAATCCTGGCATGAAGCTGTGCCAAACGGGGAGCCAGCCTGGGACATGCCACCGGCAGTCCAAGGAGATCCCCAACGGGGAGGGTGGCTGTTCTTGGTAGCGGTGCCAGGGACACCCTGTGGGTAGCTGCTGGCTGGCTCCTGCTGGTTGCCTTCCAGCGGGAGAGGGGTTTTCTGACTCCAGTAACATTTACCAGTTGGGCAGCAGCTCTGGAGCCGGGTGTGTGTGTTTGTCTGTTCTTCCATTGTGTCTTGGCCGTCGTCTCCTCTTCCCTGCTGAGATCAATGTCTGTGGCCTGCCTTTTATAACCCCTTTGGGTGCAGCTCTGGAAGTCTTCAGCCAGCAGTGCTGGTTTCCATCGTGCAGCTTTGGCGCACTCAAGCAGCTTGGTCCCCGTCTAGCTGGATGGCTTGGGTAGGACGATGGACCGGAGGTGGGTTTCCACCAGAAGGGACATCCCAGTGGTGGGCTGGGGAGGTCGCATGGAGGGCTGTGAAGTGCAGGTGGGATGTAGTTGGCTGGGGATGGAGACCAGCCACAGGTATGGAGGAGAGAGCTCAGATGACCTCCAGAAGTCCTTCTTGGGCCAATTTTCTACAATTTCATGGGTTTGGAGAAGATGCGGTTTCGGATGGAAGTCAGATCTCACTAGCGTATTCTTCCTGGTGGCACCAGGTGGCGCAGGAGGGTAAAGGATTTGCTTGTCATCCTGGCAAGTCTGGGTTCAAATTGGTTGCCTCTCACTGCTGTGACGAGTCTGTAGGTCTCAGCCCCCATGGCACGTGGCTGTGCCCCCATGCCCGGGCGAGCTGCAGCTCCAGGGGCCAGGCAGCAGGGATGCTTCCAGCAGAGCGAGGAGCTGAGCCAACGTTTGAACCATAGCAGGGGGTCTGGGTGCATGGGTGCTGTGGAGCCCCAGCATCCCAGGATCAGGGCACAGCAGTGCAGAGGAGCCAGTGTCAGCGGGGAAAGCCCCAGTGAGTCTAAGCAGGGCCAAGGAGGAGGCAGCGCAGGATGTTCCCCTGGTGTGAGACCATGCTGAAATGCAGAGCATCCCTCCCGCACATGCTCGAGCCACAATGGGGGAAGACAAGTTAGTGCTTTTTCCTGGCTCCCAGGGGTCCTGATTATTTTGCCGGGGTGAGGGTACATGGCGGCAGTCCTCAGAGAAGCTGAAGCAATGCCATCCCAGCCCCCATGACCCCTTCTTCCATCAGGATGGTGCTCAGATGCAACTGCTGGCCCTGTGCAGGCTGGGGTTGCCACAGCAGCTTCACCAGCAGCCTGCCCTGCTCCCTTCCAAGAACTGGGTGTCAGGGCCTGAGTGAGCGGATGGGACCAAGCTTGCATGAGTGTGGTCTTACATCCCTTCTCACTCCTCCCAGCACGGCAGCTGGGTCCCAGCCTCATGGCTGAGCATCCCCACACTGAGCATCCACCTTCTACTCTTGTTGGGTCCAAGCTGGGGCCCTGCAACCCCACAGAGATACTTTTTTCTCCCTCCTTTTGCCTTCAGTGATCTTTGAGACTAGGCGTCGTATGACTCAGCTTCTCCATTTGATACCCCCGAGAAGAGTTTGCACACATGCATCTGTGGCACAGAGCAGTGCTCGTTCCTGGCAGGCCAAGCCGGGATAGGATTTCTCTCTGAAAGAGGGGCAGTGAGTCCCCACTGCTCATCCGCTTTTAATATGCGGAAGTCTGATTTAGCCGGGATGGTGCCAGCAGGTCGGAGGTGTCTTCCAGAGCACTGTTGACGTGCTCCAGCATCCGGGCTTGTGAGATCCTGGAAGGACGGGAGGAAGCGCCATTGCAATGCAGAGCAGGTGCTCGGCCAGTCCCTGTGTGCTTTAGAAATCTGTCTTGTCCTCCCGTCCCTACCTGCAAAGGTCCAGCTGGTTGTGGGTGCCAGAAGCATCAGGCACATTTTGGGTGCTGGGGCTGAACTGCTAGTTCTGGCAGTCACCAAGGGGCACGGTCAGCAGAAGTTGACACCGACGTAAATCCTGCGAAGGGCAGTTTGGGTGCTGACCTTTAGGTCCTGTCCGTTTCTGCTGCCTGGTCCCTGCGAGCAGCTCAGGTCTGGAGGCAGCTCGCGACTCCTGCAAGGAGCACCCAGCCAGCCCCCAGGGCCGAGCAGCCTGGGCAGCCGTGCTGAGCTCCCTCTCTGGGGTGCTGGGCAAGCACGAGGTCACAGACCCTGCCGCGCAGAGGTTCGCAGGGTGCAGCAGCTTGTAGGGCGCAGGGGTTTGCAGGGCAAAGGAGTTTGCAGGGCGCAGGAGTTTGCAGGACGCAGGGATTTGCAGGACGCAGGGATTTGCAGGACGCAGGGGTCTGCAGGGGACAGAGGTTTGCAGGGGACAGAGGTTTGCAAGGTGTGGGGGTTTGCAGGGGACAGGGGTTTGCCAGGCACAGAGGTTTGCAGGACGTAGAGGTTTGCAGGGTATCTGCAAGCCCCAACCGAGCCAGGCCCCAGGGCTGCGCGCTTGGCTCTTGGCACCAGAGGACTGGCTGCGTCTGCCTCCTGCCCGGCAGCAGCAGGGTTTTTGGGTGGTCGCAGGGCTGCGGTCAGACCCGGCGCTGCCTCTTGCTGCCGTGGGTACCTGGCACCGGGGCGGCTGCGCGGGGCTTCCCCATGAGCTTTGGTCATGGCTTGGGGCAGCCCGTCCTGCTCAGTCCTGTCTCCATCAGGTTCCAGTTAAAACCAAATGCGTTCTCCAGCCTAAGTTGCGCTGCCGTTTAAGCCCTTCCAAAAATGAAACAAATACCCACGGACTGCAATTCAAATTGCAGCTCAATTAGGGCTTGTTCCCAGTGCGATCATAAAACCTCCAGTACGAAAACAAACAACCCAACCAAACCACATCCAAGCCTGACAGCATCCTCTGGAATGCCTTTAAAATAACAAGGGGGGCAGAGGAAGATGAAAGCGGCATGGCCGGTGGGAAGAGGGCTCTTCGGCCCTGAGGGGCAGCCCGGAGGTGGGCTGAGCAGGTGTGGGGCAGGGCATGTTGGGATGGGGACCAGTGTGGAAGTGATGGGTATGATGGAGACAGGGTGGGATGGGGACCAGTGTGGAAGTGATGGGTACGATGGAGATGGGCCAGCTTGGGGGTCCGTGGACTAAAGGGTTAGGCTGTGTTCCCAGCAGGATTTAGTGGGCTGAGGAAGAGGAGGTTGCATAGGTGTTTTGGAGCATGGTGGTTGTGCTCTGAGCTGCTCCGATGGCGGGTGTTTGAGCAGGATGGGGGGGCCACGGGGCCGGAGCAGGACCGCGGCAGCTGGAATGTGTGTCCCGCGTAACCCTGGCTTGCACCGAGTCCAGCCAGTCTGGTGCCGCGGTTCGGGTTTCACGGCGGACTTTAAACCCGGCCATATTTAGCGTGCGCTTCGCTGGCCTGTCAGGGAGGGGAAGCCACAGCACAACTAATAAAAAAAGCCAAACAAAAACAATGTAATTAAAGAGACTCAGCACTGTGTGTTCCCATAGCAAGAACATTTACCCAAGACTTCCTTGCTCAGATACTTAATGTCAAGCAGCAATTAAAGGCTGGCATTGTGGGGAGCACAGGGAGGAGGGTTTACCCTGCCTGGGAGGTGGGAGCCCAGGGCTGAGCACAGCTCCCGAGAGCAGATCTGCCATCCCCAGTGCCCGTGCTGGTGGGGAGGGACTGGGGGCTTTTGGCACAGGGAAGTGCCCCAGGGACAAGTGGTGCTGGTGACAGGGGGATGCTGCAACCTGAGCAGCCCTCCAGGCAGGGACACCTTTGGTCTGTAATGTACATACCGCTTAGCTTGATCCCCACAGAAATTTGGTAGCATCAAAGCAGAAAAGCAGAATTTCTAGGTGCGACCCACCGGGCAGGGCGGGCCAGGAACTCTGCTGGGGTAAATTACAACAGCGAAGCCAGTGGAGCTGGGCTGAGGAGCAGAGCCGAGGGTCTGACGTGGACGTTGCTTCTCCCCTCCACCATCTCTTTCCTGACCCAGGTCTGCAGATGAGGTCTATGTGGACCTCTGGCATTTTATGTTTCCCCTCCCTCAAGGGATGGCTCGGGATGCCCAGAGCCAGGCTGTGCCAGCCAGTGCCCCCTTCAGAGCAGCTTAAGGCTGGCACTCGCGGGCTGATGGTACTGTCAGCACGGTCTGCCTTGGCTAGAGAGCCAGCCATAGCGCACTGTCCTCAGCACGGTCACCAAGGAGCAGTGTCCCGGTGTCCTGGCAATGCTGCGTGTGCAGGCAGGTCAGGAGCTGCCCGGGAGGGACACGCATGTGTGGACATGGCCAGGATGGTGCCGCTTTGTGACTATGGCATGTACGTGATGGCAGTCCCAACCATGATGGCAGACTCTCACAGGGGAACTAACAGTCTGATTTTGGTCATATTTTAATGGGGGTTGAGCCACAGGCTCCTTCTGCGCTCATTTAAAAACTGTGATTGGGATGCTTAATTAGAAGAAAAGAAAGAAGCAGCAGCATTATCATGTTGCAGCAGAATTTGCTCGAGCGTCTCTGCTCCCTTCCTCCCCCAAACATACTGCTAGGCCTGCAGAAATGGGGTGTTTTATGGGAAGCCTCTACAGACTGTCAGCAAGCGATCTACTTGGCTGGCTCCGAACCTTTCTTGGAGTCCTGAAGTCTCCGTCTCTCCCAAATTCAGAGCCTATGATTTAGGAGGGAGGTGTGGTGGGGGCAAGCCGTGCCGGCAGGCTCTTCCCTGCCGTGCTACACCAGAGGACGTGGACGTGCCTCGGGAGGACACTGCCGACTCGCCAACCAGCCCCGTGATGTAGGACATCGCCTGTCCAGCCTGCGTGCTTCCCCGCTGCCACGGCCCCTCCAGCAGCCGAGTGAGCGCTGGTCCCCGGGGGTCCTCACTGCACGCTACAGCTGCTGCACTCCCAGCGTGAGTGTTCCCCAAGGGGTGCAAAAGCACCCTGATGTGGGGAGCAGCCTGGGTGGCGAGGCATGATGCCGAGTCCCTCTTGCTCCCGCGGGGGAATCCTCCACTTCTTCCTCTGCAGAGGTGCAGGGCGCTGAACACTGGCGGGTGCAGATCTCACCCGGGATGTGCTCTTCTCCTCCAGTTTATTCGGGTACCAAGCTGCTGAGAGCCAGCTTTCGAATCCGATATCGTGCCATGGTGCAGTGGGCTGCGTGGCCATGGGCTCTGCTCTCTGCTGCCTTAGGTCACGAGCTCCTCAAGAAGCACCTACACGCACCACAGTGTGCCTGGTGTGGAGATGGCAGAGACAACGTGCAGCCATACCAGCACTGCTAAACCGGTGCCTGATGCTCAGGAGACTGCACCGACCGGGGTGTTGTGCAGCATCTCCTGGCCTTGCGGCCACGCTGAGCTCCTTCGAGCATTGGGCTAATAGCGTTGGGCTTCTGGAGCTCAAACAAAAATGTACTGGCAGGAGCAGGATCTATATAAGTTAGTTGTTATTGCTAAACAAAAGAGGCATGCTCATTTCAGCTCCATTCAAAACAAAACCCAGTGGGTTTGCCAAGTGGGGAAAAAAGAGAAAATCTGTAGGAAACAAACAAACAAAGCCCTGGATCTGGTTTGGTGCCTTTCCCTGGACCCAGGTTTCAATAAGCAAGTGCATTTTCCAGGCACGCAGATCTCTCCGCGGAGCAGGAGTGTTCTGCTCCATCTTTGCATGGCCAGGTCACTGCACAATATTTAAATACCTTTCAGATCTGCACACCTCAGGATGGGTAACTGGTGTGCAGGCTGCTCCCGTGAGTCCTGCTGCCTTGCAGGGATGCTAAGTGCAGCATTTTGTCCTAGCTTTGAGTGTGCCTTTTGGTGGGTTATGAAATCCCACTCTTTTGGAAGAGCTCCCCTACTCATGCTCTGTTTTGGATCCAGTCTCTGTTTCCCCAGTCCTGAAAAATTGCTGATACTCAGGCAGAAAGAGTGGAAAATGCGAGTGCATCAGCAGCTCCTCTTCGTGCTGGACACTGGGCTTCTGGTTCATGTCCCCATGAGCCAAGAGTGTTCATGTCTTAGGAGCTTGAGTGGTATCTGCAGTGGAGTATTTGGTGCCTGAGTGTGCCCATGCGTGTGATTTCCTGCCTGTGCCGAGCGTGGTCCTGGTCACGGGGTTGGGCTAAGTGTGCTCAGACGAGGAAAAGACCCC
The DNA here is from genome assembly GCA_035590195.1 of Aviceda cuculoides. Lineage (NCBI taxonomy): Eukaryota > Metazoa > Chordata > Aves > Accipitriformes > Accipitridae > Aviceda > Aviceda cuculoides. The sequence goes on along the minus strand of JAVJGG010000061.1, from coordinate 1,430,862 downwards.
TCGTGCTCAGATTTCTTTGGAAACAGCCTGTATGTTGATCTTGCCAGCTGATCTCTTGATGGAAGCTCCCAGTGTGGGGTTACACTGGCTGTGTTGGGTTGGCCCTCCCTGATAACTGGCTTTTAGGCTGCTCCTGTCCCTTGCGTGTTCATTTTTTGGATAACCCCATGGACTGAATTGGACCGTGCTTCAGGACAGCATCCCTGGCAGTTTGTGCTAACATGCCACTGACGTCCACAGTGCCATGAGGCTACAATGAGCTCTGCAAGGACGCAGTCCTTCGCCTCCTCCATGCCCCAAGCCTTTTCACCCTTTTGAAGCATTAACACCTTTCATCCTCTGTCCTTTGGGCTACCTTTTCCTCACACATGCAGCCCCGCAGCTTCTCTCTCCGCTGCATCAGGCTGCAGACGGTGGGGAGCAGCTTCCCAAAGTGACAGCCACCCACGTTTACCCTGAGGACAGGAGCGTGGCACTGAGCTGATGTCTGCTGCTGCGGGCGGGAGTCTGCCCTCCTGCTGCCAGTGCAGGCAGGCATCCCTGAGCTAATCCTTTCCACGGCCGGCATGGCGAGTGGCGGGGACCGGGCAGCTGGGATTTTTGGCTGGAAGGCCATTGCCACCAGCGACAGCATCGCTTGCATGTGAGTCTTTCCACAGCCCGGGCTCTCACTGGTGGGAGGTGGCGTGGGATGGCCACTGCGATCCCCAGCAGGCACGGCTGGTGACCTGTGGGCAGGATGGTCGTTGCCTGCCTGTCCAGGTACCTCCAGCCTCTGTCCCCGAGATGGGAGCACGTGGCAGCAGGGAGGATGAAGCCCGCTGTCCCCCTGGGGTTTGTACTTCTGGTGCAAGCGAGCGCCCGGCGTGGGCCGTCCCCGTGGGTGCTCGGGGAAGGACGTGCAGGTCCCGCTGGGCTGGGGGCAGGCAGGGCTCCTTCCAGCCAGCCCGGCGTCTGGGCTCTGCCAGCGGGACAGAGCAGCCCTGTCTGACATGGACTGGTTCTCTGCTGGAGCCTCGGAGAGGCTACGCCCTTAAACAAAATGCTCTTAAAATCACATAATTACAACAATTATTAACACTCTCTACTAGGCCAAGATCTGCAGCATTGGAAACATTAAAACCCAGAATATGCGAAAACCACAGTGTTAGAAACTACCCAGTGGATTTGCCTGTGTTCGTCGCAGAAGGAGGAATAAAATGGAGTTGTCTTATGCACATCCATTCTCGTGTGCTTTTTAAAAAAAAAAATCCTCATTACATTGGTTTCATGAGATGGGTCTGGCCAGTCCTAAAGCATCCGTTCACAGAACCTCAGCCTATTCCATGGAGAGGGTGATGGAGTTTGCTGGTATGGGGATTTATGGCATTGCAGACCTGATGTCCACACCACCTCCCTGGTGGTTGCAAACATATCCCATGGCCAGAAAACTGAACTGCTGGGGCAGGCAAAGCACCCATCCCCTGCTGCGGTGTTTGCAGTAGGTAGGTAAATAACTAGCACAAGAACTGATTGTGGTTGAGATAAATTTAGTTAGCTGCACTGAGACTAGAAAGGTAGAGGGGGTGGGACCTCGTCCCACCACCTCCCCGCAGGATGGGGCTTTGCCGTTGGGGTGAGCTGGTGTTGGTTGGTCGTACCTTGAGGGCACAACATCTGCGGGTGTTGTTTTCAGCTATCAGTTGCTCCACCGCAAAGTTTAGATAAATCAAGGCTATTTCACTGAGTCCAGATGACTCATAACCACAGGGCAGGAAACTCTTTTATCTTTGGGGCAGCCGGTTTAATATAGATAGATGTTCACTCCTGAGCTCCGAATAATTTCCGTCTCTTTACTTCTCATTAAAAGCAAATCAGATGAGGGAAAATAGTGAGAAATTTCTCTGTGTGGCCTCTGTTTCTACCATTTCTGAGAGAACTTCCTCCAAATTGTGCAGTCTGCCTGTATGGGGTCATTTGCCATATATTTTAATTGGCAGAAAAAAGTGCTTTTGCTCCGAAGCACCACTCCTTTTCTAAACCTTGATTCTGCAGACATGGATGGAGCAGGGATCTGCTCCAGCTTCCAGAGAGGTAGTTTTGGAGTCTTACTTCCTTTCCTGATGTGGGAGAGCATTGTTGCCTCCTTGGATGAAGGGGAACCGCAGCAGAATGGGGCGTCTTGTCAACAACCCTGCTAAAAGAGCCATCTTCACCTCCAAGCAGCAGCTGGAGGTAGAGAGAGGAGGGCTTAGGCAGCAGGGAGCTCTTAAACACAAGAGAAAGGGCAAGGTTTTGCTGGAGACTCTCTCAAGTCAGTTATTTCTCTTTCTTAAGTATGTGAAATAGCACTTTGCTTCTTGGGCTTGGTCCGTGGGTCAGGACCTGCCTTCCTGGTTGCTTCTTCTTCCTGCCAGAGTGCCCTGCCCGCACAGGCAGGGGTGGCTTTTCTCTCTTAATTTCTGTCCACCAGTGACAGCAGAGCTGCATGGTGATTTTCCGCTCCTTTGATATCTGGGATTTTGTACTTGCCATCTGTAGAGGCTTGTATGTGCCATGTGTGGAGCCCGTGGCATGAGCAGCCTTCAGTAGTGGCCGTGCCAGGAGCTGCTCCATGTCCATGATGAAACACGATGGGCTCAGGCTGCCACAGCTGTAAGCTGAGGACTCTCTGTCCAGAGCCGGGTAGGTCCCAGTGAGACGAGGGCTGGTTCTCCAGCCCTTCCCTGCATTGTGCAGGTCTCTCCCACCGTGGTGATGCCCTCCTGGTAGAGAGCTGCTCCCCTTCCTCCCCACCAGAACCAGCAGGACCCTGCTGCACAGATCTCACCAACCTCCCCATGGTTGCTTAGGGGTGTCTTGCTACCTGAAGCTCACGTGGTTGGTGTTCACTGTCTGTCCGGTCCGTGAAGCCCTACCTTCAGATAATGCCCATCCCTGGAGGAATCCAGGGCAGCAACTTGACACTGCAGTTTAGGCCACACTCGAGACCTCTAAATCCATAGGCTGAAGCCAGTGAGATGAGTGATTGGCAGGAGCCAACCTCCCCATCATTTTCCGCTTTTAAATATCACAGTAATAAAAGGTAAAATCATTAAAGCCTTCTGCGTCCCACTGTGCCTACTCTGAAATCGGGACGATGAAGAGCACGTAGCGAGGTTGTTATTAATATCCTGCCTCCTGATGACGGCTTTATAAACATCATCATCACAGGCACAGCCTCGCGGTAGCATTTTGGCATGACCTTCTAGACAACTGTCATGCTTTTTATCACGCTTACCCCTTGCTTGATATTTAACCAATAAAGTGATATGAGGAAGACCTTGCCCCAAAATATCTGACCTTATACACAGGGGTATGAGGTCAAAACTGAGAGAAACTGTGTGAAGTGTAGTTGCACTAAATGCTCTTTAGACCTGTTGCTCCTTGTCTGGGAACTGTGCCATGGGCTACGGCAAGAAGGGGATCAGATGTTTGACGCCAGTGAAAACTCTCGGTGCTATAAGGGATGACTCATGGGCAAAAGCCCCACGCAGCAGCGAGGCCATGCTTGTACTGAAACAGGGGACTTTGCCCAGTGGGGACGAAGTCTTGGTGGAGACACGAGGGTCATGGTTGCAGGGAGAGGGGCAGCTCCCCCTCTATGAAGCCAAGAAAAGATGCCAGCTTTCCTAGTGACTTGTACATAGTTATCATCGCTATTTGAAGTAGAAATCAAAATCGGAGTGGAGAAAAGGTTTTGTAGCTTAATCAGTGTGGATGGAGAAGGTGAGGAGCAGCTGTGGAGCCTGAGTCTGCTGGTGAGCAGGAGACTGGGGGTCACTGGTCCCCATTGGGACCTGGCGTTGTCTCAGTGCCATTAGAAATGGCCTTTTGTCCACTCCCTGCTCTCACTTTGCTTTCAGAGGATGCCCTTTGCTGGAATAAAGACCCCGAGGAAAGTCACGTACCAAAGAGGGCTGAGGGACAGCAATAAGTACAGGAGACGGGTTCCTGTTAGTAGGATGGATGCAGAGAGGGTGCATGAGGCCGTCCCAAGCCAAATGCGTGGTGGGCAGCACTCACCCAGCATAGGGCTGGGGGCTGTCAGTCCGTGGGGCCCCCACTGCCGAGGGGGTCTGGGCAGCCCCGGATGGGGCAGCCCATCTCTGTAGGAGCTGGGTGGTGGAGACTGGGAGTAAGGAGAGGTTTCCCCAGCATGATGGATGGGGACCGGTTGCAGAGCTGAGCAGCCTGAAGTTGCTTGGGGCATCCCAGCTCAAGGGCAGTGTGGGACCAGCCCAGCCCTTGGGTCTGGAAGGAAATGTCTCACCCTCAGGGTTCATACGAGCCTCTCAGGACCCACCCAGGGTCAGCAGCAGCAATGGGAAGGGGGAACAGACTGGCCTCGGCTGATAACAGATGGATGGGGGTATCGCTGGCACCGGCATCCGCCTTGCAGCCACTTGCATCAGTGCTGCCCCGGCACTGCTCTGGCTCTCCTGGGTCATGCCCTGGTCCCAACACCGCAGATGTGCCTCTGCCTTTCTGGCACATCCTCACGTGCCTCATTTCCCCACACCTCCTTGCCCTTTCCCAGGTCATCCTCCCCTAAAATGACGCAGCAGATGCGGGACCTGCAGCTGGCGCAGGCCAGGAAGCCGCCGGGCCCTTCCTCACCGAACGCAGCCAAGAGGCTCTACCGAAACCTGTCGGGAAAATTCCGTGTCAACTACACATCCTTTGACGAGGGCAGCCTGGCGGGACGGGGCGAGAAGGAGAAGCTCCGCAAGTCCTACCTGGTCAGTGCCCGCTGGCTCCATCCAGCGCTGCTGCAGCCGGGAAGGTGGGGATGGAGGGTCCATGCATGGGTGATGCCTGGGTGGAAGCTGCCCTGGAGCAGATTCAGCTGGAGCTGGTCCAGGTGTTTGCTCAGCATCATCCAGTCATGTCTGCAAAGAGCTGGTGCTCCTGAGCCCCTGGGACCAGGGCATCCCAGCTTGTTTGGGTTTGTGGGGTGCTGGTGAGGGGCTAGGGTGTTCGGTGGAGTGGAGGAGGGTGCCCCATGCTCAGCTGACCTGCATTTCTCCTTCGACGCAGTTCCAGAGCAATGCCGCCCTCTTCGAGGCCGTGGAGCTGCAGGACCTAGACAGGGTCCAGGAGCTGCTGAAGCAGTACAGCCCTGAGGAGCTGGACCTCAACACCCCCAACAGCGAGGGGCTGCTGCCCCTGGACATTGCCATCATGACCAACAATGCTCCCATCGCCAGGGCCCTGCTGCAGGCAGGAGCAAAGGAGAGCCCGCACTGTGAGTTGGTGTGGGGGAACCGTGCTGTGCCCATCACCTGGGCCTCCAGCCTGGTGAAGTGGGGCACCCCAGGCAGCGGGGTCCAGGTGGGGAGGCAGTCACTGGGCTCTGGGAAACTGGTGCAGGCTATAGCAGGGTCTTGAATAGAGCCATGCACTCAAGTGGAGCCCAGGAGCAAGACACGGAGGGGAGGATGGGGTCTTGGGGTGGGGACTTGGTGCCAGCAGAGCCTGGGCTTGCCCTAACCACCTTCTCTTCCCTCCTCCTGGCTCCTCTCCTGGAACTCACTGCTGTGCCCACTCACCGCACAGTTGTGAGCCTGGAGAGCCGCTCGCTGCACCTCTCCACGCTGGTGCGGGAAGCAGAGCAGCGCGTCAACGAGCTGACGGCACAGGTGGTGAACGAGGCACCCAACGCCGACTGCTCGGAGAAGGAGAAGCAGCTCAAGGCCTGGGAATGGCGATACCGACTTTACAAGCGCATGAAGGCAGGGTTTGAGCATGCCCGTGAGTGCCCGCAGAAGGTTTGGGGGACCTGGGGGGCAGTCCGCACCGCAAGGGGAAGGAGCAGGGCTGTGCATAGTCCAGGCACGGGGCTGCACCAGCACCCGTTAGAGGATCCCTGCACTCTGTAGCCAGGCTTGCTGTTTGGGTGCACAGGGGGTGAGTGCTCCAGGAACGTGTCCCTGGGCACGGGGGGAGGCCCAGGAGGGACACCGAGGGGTTCAGAGTGACTGTCCTTGCTGTAGTGGTCCCTGTGGTCTCTGTCCCCAGGAGTGCCGGATGCCCCCACCAATGTCCACCTCTCTGTGGCCAGCAGCTCCTCGGTCCAGGTGACCTTCTGGGAGCCCTTGAGCATCAACTCAGCCGTCGTCACCAAGTACAAAGGTAAGGACCGGGGTCCCTGCAGCAGTGTTGGGGACACACAGCCATGGCAGGTGCCTTGAGTGTGCCAGTGGAGCATGCTGGGGCGCTCACCCCGTGCATGCTGTGCCAGCGTGCCGGGGGTGTGGGCAGTGCTGCCATGCCCCTAAGCTGCCTTTGTGCTTGAGCGCAGAAGGAGCCAGGGCTGCAGGCTGCTGGACACCCTGGCCACCACCCACATGGTCTGAACTAGACCAAACCACCATCCCGCACCAAGGCAAAACTCGGGGTGCCACTTGTTTGCTGCCTCCTCATCCTGCACGCTGAGGGGGCTTTGCTGTCCTGCCACTACTGTGCACCTCACCCACTTAAACCAGATATTTTTTGCTTCTGGGAGAATTTCCCCCATCTCCAACTCCTGACCCATCACTTGAGGGTGCTGACCCTGCCTGGCGTGGCTTGTTGAGGAGGACCGCAGCTCCCCATGCCATCCCCCCAGTTGTGGCTCCCTCTCTCCCCTGCCTTTGCTCTGGTGCTGTCTGCAGTCCCTCTGCAGCTGCTGGCCCCGACACGCTGCAGCCAGCCCTGGGAGCCCGTCCCCGCTCCAGGGCCATGCGGCACCTTGGGGTCTCTCTCCTTTCAGTGGAGTGGAGCTGCTCCCCCACTTTCTCACCACCGCTGGGGGAGGCCGTGATCGACAAGCTGAAGAACCTGCACTTCACCATCCGGGGGCTGGTGTCGGTGAGCTCTCGGGGTGCCCCACGGGGGTTTGGGCTGCGGGGGGAGAGCCCACAGCCAGGAAAAGCCACTGGCCATGGTGCAGCTCGGTGGGTCATTCCTAGCAGCCAATGCGGGGAGGGGATGGGGTGTCATTTTGAGCAGGAAGAAAAGGATTGTGCCACAGTGTGTGCCATGTTCAGCAAAGCCTGTGGGCAGAGCTAAGAGCGTGGGAGCAAGAGAGACATCTGTCTGTCCCTGCACAGCCATGGCCGCCCTGGCAATGGGGAAACCCCCTGCACAGGGTGCCTGGGACTCTCAAGTGAAAGGCAGAATGGGTCCATTCACTGAGCAACTGATTTATCCACTGTCCCCCACCCTGCTCCCATCTCCACCCATGGTGCTCCTGGGCCATAAATCAGCAGCTCGTTCCTCTGCCACCTGCAGAGATCAACCCCTTGCACCAGCCCCGTCGCTCACTGGAGAGGGGGACCAGCCCCATCTCCATCTCCAGGAGCTTGGCAAGGTCATGGGCTGGTTGGGACTGGGGCTCCCCGCTGTTTTATCTCCCTGAGAACTGCAGGGGCCGTGCTGCCCGTCAGCTGTCCGCTCCCCAGGGTCTGCCGTCCTGGGCCAACAGTGGGGAGACGGGGCGGGATGGGAACTGTGGTGAGATGGAGCTTGGGATGGGAAGGTGGGGAGATGCCGGGATAAATGGGGTTGCCCTTACTAGGGAGGTGCAGCGCTGAAGCTCCGGGGCATGCAGGCAGGCAGGGACCACTGGCTCGAGGAGCAGGGAAGGCCCTCGATGAGGTTAGAGAGGCTTAGCCAAGGCAGTGTTGCTGGAGCCCAGGAGCTGCTGTCGGGGTGGGAGAACTGCCCTGGTGCACGGCAGGACGGGGCTCGAGCGGAGACTGGAGCAGCACCACTGCAAGGAGCTGGCCCGAGCCCATCAATCATGCTTTCAGAGCTGCTTCCCAGGCTCCTGTCCGCCTTCATGAGTGCCTGGAGGCCTTGCAACATCTGGCAGCTTGACTGGGCTTTAATCAGAGGCCTTTAATCGCTGTCGCCATGCCACAAACTCTCGACAATGTTGGGCCAGCTCCCTTTCTCCAGAGGCTAGATCCTTGGATGTCCCAGCGGGAAGGCAGCACCCCGACCCTCCAGGCTGTGGAAGCCCCAAGTCTTTGGGGCCGGAGCATCTCCTGGCAAGGGGCATTTGCAATGTCCCATCCTTCCTCTGCCTCCCCCAAAACCACCCAACCGGGCTGTGAGGATTCTCTAGTGTCTGGTAACAAGAGCTTTGTACAGCTGGGGGAGGTCAGAGCTGGTGACCTGGGCTGCAGGCTCCCAGTTTAGTACTTCTTGTGGTTTACTGGTGTACTGGGCTGGGTGGTATCCTCCTTCCCTCGCATGCCAAGCTGGGAGAGGAGCCGGTGAGCTGAGTGTGGCTTCCCTCCTCGCAGGGCACGGCTTACTACGTCCAGGTGTCTGCCTACAACATGAAGGGCTGGGGTCCCCCGCAAGCCTCCGTGCCCCCTTTCGCCATCCCTTCCAGTAAGTACCACTGGGAATGCCCTCAGGAGCTGGCACCAGCTTCGGGATGGATGGGGGAAAGCAGCAGCTCCCTGTGCCATCCGGGGGTCCCTCTTGCTGCTGGCATGGGGTATAGTGGACCAGGGAGCAGAGGCAGTGTTTGGGGACTGGAGCCAGGCAGGGAGGCTGTGCCTGGGGGTCGGGGATGCTGCCTCCAGCTGACAGGAGCTTTGCCAAATATTGATTTTTCAATCTGAAATTCTCCTGGCTGCCTGGTAAAGGCTGAGCCATTTTAGGCCACCTGGATCAGCTCATTCCAAGGAGGAAGCTAGGAGAGAGAACGTTTTGCTTTCTCAGTTAAAAGGAAAGCAATGCAGCCATCTCCTCTGTAGGAAGGAAAAACACCCCTGTGTTTTTTAGCAGAGGTTTGTAACTTAGCGCAGAGCAGCTTTTGGGAGGGGTCGGTCCCTACTGCCTCCATGACATCTGCCCCAAAGTGGCCCAGCTTGCGCAAAACCACTGTAGGCACGCGCTGAGGGGTGACATGGTGGGATGTCCCAGCTCAGCCCCTAAGGTGCCATCCCAGGGCTCAGAGCCATCCCGGTCCTGGGTGGCAGTGGGCCTGGAGTCCTCCCTGTGCCACTGCATGCTCTCGCCCGTCCAGCCCAGCCCCAGGGACCTGCAATCCCTGGCATTGAGCTGGGATGGGGGTCATGAGCCCCACCAGAGCCCAGCTCTGGGCTGTCAGCAGTCACCTCCCCACGCTGGCACCATGGCAAGCAGGGGGAGAAAAGCCACCCGATGATGTCACACAAGGCACCCCAGGGTGCTGGGGGAGACAGGCCAGGAGGGCTGAACTGGACGGAGCACCCCCGAAGGGTGAAGGTCCGGGCCGAGTGGGCTCCGAGGTTGCCTCTGCCCCTCACCACCGAGACAGGTCTCCGCTGCGTGGCGGTCCTGCGGAATCAGCGCCATCGGGCGTGTGAGGAGCAGCCCCGTGCACATCTGGGGAGGCTGAGCCCATCCCAACGAGCAGGCAGCAGGGCGGTGGGCACGTGGCCCCTGCCACCGCGCTTGCAGGCAGCGAGGGACCAGCCGTGCTGCTGCACGTGAGCCGTGAATGCCCCGCGTGCAGGTCGAGATGCAGGTCTGGCAGCACGTGAACGGCAGCGGGGCCGGAGATGGGCAGGCACCGTGCGTAGCCCTAGCTGCAGATACACAAGCGCTATGGCGCTGCTATGGAAAGATGCAAAAATACATTTGCATGTATACGAATGCAGGTAGCGAGCCTACGCATGCATTGCATTGCCCTGGCTTTACTCTGTCTTGGCAGTGGGTGTTGATCGTGTTTGCGCCCACTTTAAATCCCCTTTGCCATCCTGCACAGGTCACGTTCCCTGTGACCAAGATCCGTGCAGCATTGATACAGAGTACGGCTGAAGTGAATCAGACAAGAGTGGGTTTTATTTGTTTTTATCTCCATTAATTTTTCTCCCTTCAGTAAAGGTCCCTCCCTGGCCCAGCAGAATATAGTCAGGCACCTCCCTGGGTGTTTTTAAAGCTCCTAAAAATAGTGGTGAGCCCCAGCCAAAGTTAACAGAGCTGAACTTTCCATGGAAAACAGCAGCAGGCAGGACACAGGGGGTGTTTAAAGCAATTAATGTAAAGCTAATGTAGAAGCGCCAACGGGTCCCCGGCCCCGCTCCTGGTCCTGCTGCCGTCTCGCAACGGGTGGAGCTGGCAGGAGAGCTTATTTATGTGTTTGCCGAGGTGAGCCCAGCTCTCGGCACTCGCCTGGAGAAAGCTGCAGCTCCGGTGAAGACCTGAAGGAAGACACTGGAAAGAATTTTATTTTTGAAGGCCAGTGAAGTGCAGCAGCAACAGACGGGACCTTGTTCTTTCCCTCTGCCATGTCCCTGCCGTGCTGCAGCATGGCCAGTGGCCGTGGGCTGCTGTGCAGAGCTCGGGTGCTTCTGGGAAGAGTGGCACAAAACTGGGCATCTCCCAAAGCCCAGCCCGCCCAGAGGTGCCCAGCACCCACAAATGCTGCCATGCCATGCTGTGCCGTGCTGTGCCTGTGGGACACCTGGGTGGGGTGCTAGGAGGTAACGTGCCACGGGGAGGAGGGGACAGGAACCCCTTTTTCCCCCAGGCCAAGGGGTGATGCTGGTCTGTCCCCAACAGACTGGCGGGAGTATGATGGCCGGGCCCCCCGACGAAGGGGACAAGCTGAAGCTCTGGACCATCTGCTGGGCCAGGTGAAGACTGTCCACCAGCACTGCGTTTGCCACGGTGAGTGCATGGCGCAGCGCTGCGGGGAGGCTGGGGTGGGGGATCCAGGTGGGCCCCCCAAGGTTGTGGTGTGGTCCAGGGGGCTGGGGTGGTACCAGGAATAGGTCTATCCCATGGATGAGCATAGCAGGGAGACAGCTCAGGCAGTGGGACCTTGGCAGAGCCTTCCCACTGGGTTGGCGTGCCATGCTGTGCGCTGCTGGTGCAGCTCTTCATCTCCTGCTGCAGCATCCTCTGCTCTCTGCTCCCCAGAGCCCTGCAAGAACCAGCCCCAGAGCAGGAAGCACTCAGTCTCCAAGAGCCTCAAGCACCTCTTCCACCCCGGCAGCAAGTTTCTCAAGACACTGAAGCGGTGAGAGGTGGTTGCATGGGGGTGGTGGAGAGCCCCTTCCCCAGCAGGGACATAGGGCTGCCCATCCTGGGTGCAGCTGTGAGCAGTGTGTGCAAGCCGGGGGCTGGGGGTGCTCAAAGGTGGGTCCTTGCCTGGAGCAAGCTGACGGTGTCAGTGAAGATGAATCCCATTGCCCAGAAATCAAATATTTCTCCTTGATGTTTCCATTTGGACTGGCCAAGCTGCACCTGTACTCAGATCCCTGCACCACCTCCGAGCGTCACCCAGCACCCCACCCTCCTCTAGACCCACCACCCACCTTCACGCTTGGCCTCCAGGCACCCCAGCATCTCCTGCACAGGCTGGGTCCCATTGCCCTCCCTTGTGCTGGCTGGGGCATTGGCCATGGCATCAGCCGTGGCATCGGCCAGGCTTACCTTGCTGGTCGTGTTGGGTTCCTGTTACTGCTACTGTACTGGCCGAGTGCCTCTTCTGCCACGGGCTGTTGGAGAGGAGCTGAGACCTGGGGCAAGGCATCTCCTCTGCCCTATGGAGAGAGACCGTTTGGGAAATGAAGCTGGCAGCTGGGAGTGACACTAAAGTCTGTCTTCCCTCCCATGCAGGGGCCTCTACCTGACAGCCATCTTCTACAAGGACGACAACATCCTGGTGACCCATGAAGACCAGATCCCCGTGGTGGAGATTGATGACACCTACTCCTGCCTGCTCATGCAGGATTTTCTCTGGTTCACCAAGGTGGGTGGCCCAGGGACCCTGTGCTGTACGCTGGGGCATGGCAGCAGCATGTCTCCTGACACATCTTTGTCTGCCTGGCCACCATCCTGGATGCTGCTGAGATGATGGCCACCGCCCCGGACACTGTGTCCTCCAGGAGCGTCACGACCTGCAAAGCAGCTTCATTGCAGCACCTTCCCTGTGCAGGCAGCAGCGCCCATCGTGCGTGGGACACCATGGGGCTCTCGCCGGGGCCGGCTGGGTCTGATTCGGGTTGGGAGCAGAGTCAGGGGACACCCCACATGCACAAAGGGAACACAAGCTACTTGCACCAGACAGCACAACATCTGGTGGCTCCTGGGCTTCCCAGCGCTGCCTCCAGGATCTCTGCTGTGCCACTGCCCTCGTGCGCTCCACGGGGCAGAGCAGTGCCGAGAGCCAGTAGCCGCCCGGGGATTCTGGGGTGAGCCAGGCGGGCATCGTGCACCACCACGGCCTTCGGCTGGCAGCACCTTTCCCTCCACCCCAGGCGCTGTGGCTTGGCAGCGCAGGCAGCCCACAGGCTTGCTGCTTGCCGGGGTTCAGCATGGGCCGAGAAACCGCCGGGGAACGGCATTTCCACCCGGCCCCTGGAAGCCCAAAGGTGGGCGATGGACCGGCGCCGTGCAGGGCAGGCTGTGTGCCGCGACGGGTGGGCGATGGACCGTTGCCGCGCTGGGCAGGCTGCGTGCCATGACGGGTGGGCGCTGCCTCTCCACAAGGATGCCAGCGGCTTCTCAGCTGTTTAACTGCTTCACCGCAGCAGCTTTGCCTCTGTCGTACAGAGCAGGACGTGCAGGGTGCTGCTGCCTGGTCCTCCGCTCTCAGTAGGCTTAGGGAAAGAGCGGGTGGGCAGCTCAGGGCCAAAATCTTGCTGGATAGTCCTTATCTACTGAAGGAGAAGGCTATATTCTCCCTCCTTCTCTTGGCTATCTTCTGCTCAAACTTAAGAAGGTCTCAGTCCTAGATGAAGACAGATATCTGGGTGGGCACGGCACGGTGCCTCCCTCGGGTACAGGCTCTGGAGGCATCTCAGGGTGCCTGTGGCGTAGGAAATGACACCCCCGCTGAGAGGCGATAGGTGCCCCTGCCCATTCCTAACCCAGCTCAAACAGAATGGCAAATGGATTTCCCCAAAACACCTTTGCGTGAACCAGCCGCAGGCAGCGGCAGTTGGTGGTGATGGCCCTTTGGTGCGCTGCAGGTGTCGTGCATGTGGGATGAGATCCTGTGGCTGCGGCAGTGTGTCACCGTCTCCCAGTCGTCCTGCTCCTGCATCCTGCAGACACGCTTCAAGATGCTGCTGGCCATCTCACAAATGCAGGTGAGGGTGGGCCAGGGGGAGGAGTGAGCACTTGGGGGGGGGCACTGTGGGCCAGGCTGCCTTGGGAGCAGCAGGTGGATGTGCTGCACCCAGGAAAACCCCATGCTCTGCCAGTCCTGCCTGCGGCTCAGTCAGCAACAGGACTGGGTGCCCCTGCCTTGTCCTCTCTGGCAGGACCCCGGTCGTGGGGCGATGAGGTGTCAGACTTCGTGGTAAACTCGTGCAGGTGGGCTGGGGGCTCTCAGTGGGTGCTTTGCTGGACAGGCTGGTTTCCAGCAGGCAGCTGCCAGTCACGTCACATCGCAGCTGCCCAGACCCACAGAGCACTGTGCCTCAAGGATGTCCACTGACACTCTGCTTTCTCCTGCCCTTCTCATCCCATCACGCAGGGGCTGCTGGGCATCCAGGACCTGGGGCAGGTCTTCTTTGAACCCATCAAAGACAAACAGGGCAACATCCTCATCGTCACCCTGAAGGAGGTGAAGACCAACCAGACCTTCGAGAGCGTCCGCTGGGTTCCCATCTGCAAGTTGCAGACCAGCCGCAAGTCCGTGTCTTCCCCGGAGGAGCCCACTGCTCTGGACACGCTGCTGATCTCCATCCAGGTGCTGCACCAGTGCCATTGCAGCAGGGGATTGGACTGGGCTCCATTGCAGGACCACCAGCTCTCTCTGCTCCCCCTCGGGCTGGAAAGGTCACGGCAGAGCCCAGGCCACGAAGGGTTTGGTCCTGGCTGCAGGCAGAGGGGGAACAGAGCCCAACCAGCCTGCAAAAATCCTGTTGCTTCAAGGGGAGGCATCAGCCTGGTGCCGGATTCTTCCCGGCAGCACCGGATTGTGCCAGCTCTGCCACTTCCTTTCTGCTGGCTGGGCTGGCTGTGCTGCAGCACCCGGCAGGAGGGCAGGAGAGAGCCCCGCTGCGAGGGCTTGCTCAATCCAGCAGTGCCTTTCTCCTCAGGACAAGCTGGCTTACCACCAGCAGAGCAGCCATGCCCTCTCCCCGGGCCTCTACCTGGGCTACTTGAAGCTCTGCAGTGCCGTGGATCAGATCCGAGTGCTGGTGCCGGAGCGGCTCCCCAACATCCTCTGCCACGTCAAGATTCGCTCCAACCCCAATATCTCCAGGTGGGGCTTGCAGGGCAGCTCACCCAGGGCAGCCAGGCTCCTCTGTCCCATCCAGCCTCCTGCTTCTGCTCCTGGGCTCCTGGCAGCAGCGTAATATACCCCCTCAGCCCCGCTGCCTGCCATGCAGGGCAGCCCGAAGCTGGAGCAAACCAAGGTCCCCCTCTACCTCCGCAGCTCCCACATCCCTGGGGGTCCTGCACTATCTGGGGGAGGAACAGCCAAGCAAACATAGCTCTCATGGTGATGGCGCGTTCAGGTCCACGCCGAGCTGCTCCCTCCTTCACGTGTCTGTCTCTCCCTTCTCCAGGGAGGAGTGGGAATGGCTGCAGAAGATGGCCAGCGTGGAGGAGCCTGTTCCTGCGGAGCCAGAGGCTGAGACTTCCCAGAACCACTTGTTTCAGGAGCTCCAAGTGGCCATCAAGGAGCTGATGACCCTGGTCAACATCCCATTGCAAGAGGTACGGGTAGGTGCTGAGGTCTGGGGAGGGCAGAGGGGAAGGGGCTGTGCAGCATCATGCTGGTCACTACGGCAGACAGGGTACCGCAGCCCCTGGTCCCTCTTTGGGGGCCTGAAGCATCGATGAGATTTTACTCCTGTGCAAATAGTAGGCAAGTGGCGGACAACCAGCATCTGAAGCATCTGCCTGCCTAGAGACAGTGTCCACAGGAGCTGTTTGTCTTACCCTCGCCTGTAGCTCCAAAGTTTGCATTATTGCCTGCTGTGTGGTTTGGTCCTGGGCTCAACCCTTGCAGCATGAGACCAGCCCAACTCTGCCCCTCCAAAGCAGAATGGTCCCTGGCCAGTGGTGGGACAGAACTGCAGCTCCCTGGGCCAGACTGCACGGGGAGAAATCCCTCCTCCACTATGCTGAGTATTCGCTGGAAAGGTGCCCACCAGCCCCAGTGCCAGGCATGTTCTTCCAGCCAGGCAGCTGTGAGGGCACCTCTCTGGGCAGGGCTGAGACCATCGCTGGCGGCACCTCTTCTCTGAGACCTTGTCCTAGTGACTTTGACCAGTAGTTTAGAGACTTTTAGGAGAAATAAGAGAGAAAGGGAGGTGTGCAGGTTGTGCCAGAAGCAAGGAGCCTCTGGTTGTGTGCTGAAACAGCAGTGTCCCATGGCTGCAGGTGGTCCCTGAGGACTCCTCTGGGGGTGAGGACTTGGTGGAGGACCCACCAGGTGATGTTTGCAGCTGTTACCTGTAGCGTCTTCTTGCAGGCCAAAGATTTCCGTCTGTACAGCCAAGAGGTGCTGGACTTTGGGGGCCAGGTCTCCTTCCTGCTGCTGCTGCCTCCGTCGGATGATGTCTGCACTGCTCCAGGCCAGAACAACCCCTACACCCCTCGCTCAGGCTTCCTCACGCTGCCGCTGCAGATCTTCGAGCTAGGTGAGGAGAGGGAACACCAAAACCCAACCTTGCTGGTCTCCTTGTCCTCTGACACCTCCCAAGAGCCGGGACGGGCAGTGGGGTGGGCTGGAGCTCCCTCACCTTCCCTAGGAGAGGAGGGATGGAGGGGGCTGCTGAGGGCTGTCCAGGTAGGCTAGAGGACAGGCAGCATTGCCTCCTCCCTGTGTTGGGTGAGTGGGGAGGAGCCTGTGGGGCATCGACAAAAAGGGTCCTGATATTTTTCATTCCCCCCTCTCTTTTCCTTTCCCCAGTCCACTTCTTCACATACGACCGGGAGTTCATCACCCAGTACTGCCAGGTGTCCGCCCTCCTGGAGCTGGAGTCGCTCCTCTCTCAGCAGAGCCTCAGGGAGGCTTTCTCCGACACCGAGCTCTCCACCGCGAAGCAGAGGCACCAGCAGGTTCAGGACTACATCCAGGTACACGAAGCGAGAGGGCACTGGGAGGGAGTCAGGCTTGATGGTGCCCACGGGACATGGCCAGGACAGTCATGCCCTGGATGAGCTGCAGGAGCATTCACTGGTCTTGGTGGCTGTGACCCTGTGGGGTGTCTCTGACGTGACAGACGGGCAGGGCTTTGTCTAGCAACTTCTTACTGCAATGATCACATTAAAAGTCCTGATTAGAGAGCTGGTGGCTCCTGCTCTGCAGGTCCCCACCTTGCTAGAAGAGGGCCTGGAAGTGCATTTTAGGATGGACGTGCAAAAAAGCACCCCACGCTACCCCCTTTCCCAGCACCCCTGCCTGCAGCAGGCAGGTCCTGCTGAACCAACAGCTGCTGGTGGTCGAAGCGGCATCTTCCCACCTGAGAGCACTTTCTTGGGATTTCCTGACTTGGGGATTCCCCCAGAGCTTTCACCTCTTGGGAGAGGTGTGTGGAGAGAGCCTGTGTTTTGCTGTGGGCCTTTTTTGTTGCTGTTTTTTGCTTTTTGAAAGGGATCCTTTGTTTTCTGTTTTGGCAGCAAATGGAGGAGATCTGGCGCGAGATGCGCTGGATTATGGATGCCCTGCAACACGCCCGGTACAAGCAGCCCTCCTGTGGGGTGTCTCTCAGCGGCTTCCTCAGCGAGGCCAGCAGTGCAATGAAGGAGAAAACCCAATCCACCTCGTCCCACCTTGACTACCTTCCCTCCCCAGCGCCCTCGCCAGAGACCAGCCGTAAGCTCAACTCCGGTAAGAACTCAGCTTTGCAAAGCTCCTGCCAGATGGACTCAGGGGACTGCCCGTGCTCAGGGGAACAGGGAGGGATGTTCTGGCTGGCTGTACTGTGGGGGTCCAGGCAGGGCTGGCACTGGGAGTATGAGCAGGGTAGTCGGTCTTGGCTGGGGCAGGAACTGCTCTGCCTGTGCCTTGGTGAGCACAGCACGGGTGTATGGCAAGGGGGTAAAAGCTCAGGGGCTTCCTTGGACTCCATCTGGTGCGAACCCTCAGCCAGGGTTGCCGACAGCAAGGCTGAGCCCCTCTTTGCTTCTCTCACACCCCTCGCAGACTTGCATGGGCTGTCGGATGAGGAGGGCTCCTCGGAGGTGTTCCTGGCCACCGACAGTGACTACGACTCCAGCAGGGCGCAGAGCCCGAAGGAGCTCGACCTGGTGTACTCCTCCTCGGGGCCCGAGTGCTGCAGCAGGAGAGTCACCCGCACCCTCCGGGACAGTGCCCCGGACGTCCTGCAGACCCACGAGCTCAAGACCCCACCGCCGCCACCACCGCCTCTGGAGGAGCCCCGGCCACCCCCTGAGCTCTACGACAGCGACTTCGTCCTGCCCAGCCGACAGATCGAACTACTGCGTATCACGGAGAAGAGACAGGCGTACTGCGTTCGAACCAGCAGCCTGGACTTCCCCAAACCACTCTGCCAGGCAGCCAGAAAGTCCTGCCCCGGCTCCGTCGACAGCTCCCCGACAGAGAGCAGGACCGCGGGCCACTGTGGCCAGCTCAGGCTGGGGACTGGCTCGACGCCCAGCCCCGAGCGCCGCCGGGGCGGGCAGGGCTCTGAGCCCGTCTTCCGGACACGCTCGGCTGAGTGGACTCAGAACTTCCAGGAGCAGCCCGGGTGCTTGGCTGACCGAGGGAAGAAGCCAGGTTCTGTCACCTTGCGGGTCTGTCCTCAGTACGAAACTGGACTCTCCAAAGAGACCAGTGTCAAGGTACCGGAGCCTGCAAAGGACAGCAGTGTGGCTCTGCCGTGCCCAGACGGAAAGGGCTGGCAGGACGGGGAAGGCAGGCAGCGGGGGCTCGCGTGCCCCTCGCCTGGCACTGCCCTCTCCATCCTCCACCGTCCTGGGGCTGAGGTCCCCTGGAGACCCACGGCATTCCTGCCCCGTGTCCCGTTGTCCCTGCAATAGTGATGAGGCTCCCAGCAGCGCAGGATGGGGCACATGGCTCTGCAGGACCGATAGCCGCTGCTGCTGAGGGGGTGACCTAGGGCCAGGGGTAGGGTATTTTGGGGGGGGACAAGGCAGTGGAGCCACGGCTCAGCTCTCAGTCCGTGGTTCAGCAGCTGAGAGTAGGTTAGTGTCACCCAGCACGGGCAGGCAGTGAGCAAAGGTCACACTGATGGGTTTCCCTCACCGTGTCCTGGTGACACATCAGCCCCCCCAGCCAAAATCCAGCCATCACCCTCCTGCCCTGTCCCCAGTCCTCCCACAGCCTCCCCAGCGTCTGTGCTCCCCCCCTGCTCCAGCCCTGTGTGCCTTGAGGGAAGGGAGAGCAGAAGTCACTCATCTCCAGCCGGTGAAGGAGAGCAGGCAAAGCTGCCTCCTTGCTGCAGGCGTTGGGGTCTGCCGAAGCCACTGTGCGACCTGGTTCCTCTTGGTGAGGGTTTGGCTGCTGAGAGCTGACTCCTCAGCTCTGATCACCCTCACCTGCTCTGGGTGGGATGCCTCATGGAGGAGGTCCCCCAGGGTATGCATCTCGGGCAGGCCCCCTCCAGCTCTGCCACCTCCTTTGCTCCCAGCCATGAAGCTCCTTCCCTTATTGAAATTTCCCTTCCGACATTCCCCGTGCCCAGAGCGGAGGCTGACGGAGCAGCCTGAGTGCAGCCTGTCCGTAAAATGGCAGAGGAAGGACAGAGCCGATGGGTTGATGGGTTTTATTGCTGGGGAGTTTTGATAGCCAGTTTCTCTGCAGCCAGCGGGGACGTTAGAAGCAGAGGGGAATCTGACTCGCGATATTTATTTTCCATTTGAGAAATTACCATAGATTTCTCTGCAACTGAAGCGCAGCCCTCGGGTTCCTGGCGGGCTGCCCACGTGGCTTTTGAAGTTGCAAAGCTCTGGACACGCCTGCTTGAAAGCATTTTACGACGTTCTTCTCGAAGAAAGCTGAGTTCAAAGGAAAGATTCCTCGGCTGGCGTAAATCAGCTGAGCCCTGCGATGATTGTTCGGAGCTGGCAGGGTTCACGTGGGCCGAGAGCTCAGACCACCCTGCCGGGGCACTGCTCGCGGCACTCCGCAAGCCCTTACGGATGTGCCAAAGGAAACCGTCGCCTTGCCCAGGCAAGGATGGATGTCCCGCTTTAGGGCCTTTGAAGTCAAGTAGCGGGCTCCTGACGGTCGTGAGCAGCCAGAGCCCAGATGAGCTCATTTTCTCAGCCATATTCAGGATTCAGAGGGCAGTCCCCAAGAAAGTGGAGAGGGAGAGCGAGGGTAGCTGTTGGTGGGAGAACCCCGAGCTTGTGAACGGGACGAAATCTAGCACTGCTTCCCAAAGCGACTTCAGCTAGTTTGGCAGAGCCGTTGTGGTTCAGCTGGTCTGAGGGTCTGGATCCTGCTCACAAAAAGGACTTTACACAGATCCCTTCATGGTGCTAGGAGCAGGGCTGGGACTATCCCTCTCCGGCTGCAAGTAATGGGACAGTAGGGCAGCCTGAGCGGAATGGGCGAGCCATAGGTGACACATGCAAGAGGTGAGCTGTAAGGAATCAGAGAGCACAGTGGAGGCCAGAAAGCAGTGCATGAAGTGGGGCCCCGGCGCTCCGGGCGGCCCCGGGCACGGCATGCCCACGGCTCCGCACCAGGCTGCTGCCATTTCCTCACTGGGCACCACTGGGGCGGCTGTTCCTCCGCCCTAATGATCACCACTGTAGGACACTGTGCGCTGCCTCTGGCCCCCGGTTCCTCCTCGTTCCTCCCCCTTACCATCCATCTCTCCCACCTTTCTCTTTCCGCAGCTGCACATCACCAGCCAGACGTCTGCCGGGGAGGTGGTGAAGCTGGTGGTGCTCGAGATGAATGACATCTCCCGTGGCGTGCTGGGCAGCTCGGCCGCCTTCTGCTACAGCGAGGAGCAGCTGGAGCACTTCGGACTGGTGTTCGCCTCCGACGAGAGCGAGCGGTGGCTTCCCGATGACTTCTTGCCTCTGTCCCTCCAAACTACCCGGCCCGAGGGGCGGTTCTACGTCCGGATCAAGGAGACGTCCCCTCTGGTGCTCCAGTACGGGCCAGCGACCACCGTATGAGAGGAGGAGAGCCGGCCGGGCAGCGTGGGGACCTTAGCTTCCAGAGAGCAGACAGCTCGTCTCTGATGCTTCCTTCTTCCACAGACACCCTCTCATCAGGCGTCCGCGGGGTGGAATGGGATCAAACTGGGCTGTGTGTTATTTGTTTGTGTTTTGTTTTTTTGTTTTTTTTTTTTTAACCAAAGAGACGTCGAGACTCAGTTTTTCTGACTGCAGAAGAGGAGGGTGGAGTGCGGAGACCTCAGAGCTTGGGAGGAATCTCTGCAGGAATGGAATTTTTGAAAGTAAACATTTTTAAGGGGAAAGGGGGGGAGAGAGAGGAAAAATATTACAAGAAGAAGCAGCAATACCTTTTTTTTCGTTCTTCTTTTTCTGAAAAGCCTTGTTTGGGATTCACCGATGGCAAAGCCACAGGGGATTCCTGGGGAGGATTGCGGTGTCAATGAGGAGAGGGCACGAGTCACAAGGACAGCACGGAGAAGGGTGTTTTCTATTTGCCCTCCTTTCACTGTACCTGAAGAAACAGTTCTTGCACATAGTTCTTGGAACAAAATGATATTATTTTTTTTTTTCCTGAAAAAAAATGAATAATAATTGTGCTAGAGACACTGGAGTTGTGTAAGAGGTGAAGACCCTTCGACTTGTTTTAAAGGCAAAAAGAACCCACGCAGCCAGCCCCACGCACACACAGCCCCGCGCACACAGCTGTGTTGATACCACTACTAGAGGTTTGCTATAGGGCATCCACTGCAACACCCTGGGGTTTCCTTTCCTCCTCGGTTGCCGTTTTGTTCTGGTGATTGTGCTTGGCCTCTCTTGTATGTCCTATAGCATGGTATTTTGTTAGCCACTAGGTCTCTTGTTAACAAGGTTATTTTTCTGATCTCCTGTGGTCCCTAGTAAAGATGACTGCTGCTGACTGCGTATCACTCTTTTCCTTCTTGCGGCTTGATGTGTACTGTTCCTTCATCCCCCAAATTCACCCTGGTTTCAAGGGCTGAGCTTATCTTTCCCAGGAGTGTTTAATGGGATGCTTTCTACCCCGTGGAGGTTTACGTTAACACGCAAATCACACGCGTGGGAGCAAAGCGCAAGTTAAAAATATTTTTCTGGGCTTTGTTGCTCTGTAAGGCAGTAAAATAAGCTTTGGCATGCAAAGACAGTCACCTCCACGTGGTGTTGGAAACCCGGTGGTTGTAGGGCCTGAGCATCTGCAGTTAAATGCATTAATCTGGTCCTGCAGCCTCCACTGAGGGAAGAACACCAGGAGAAGAGCGTGGAAGGCAGCAAGAGCTCGCAGCTGTATTGCAGCTGGCACAAACACTTCCAAGCAAGCGGCAGCAAGCGAGGTGCGAGGCTGGCGGTCCTTCGCAAGGGGAGGCTGGTGTTGCTGATGCCCCTTTAGCAGCCGCCTTGCTCCCCTTCTCTCTGCATGGAGGGGTTGGGGCTGGGCAGCAGACCCCCCGTGTCCCTGGGTGCCGGGGTGAAGGCTGGGGCTCTGCAGGGAGCCGCACGGGGTCTGCCTGCCGGCTGCTGTCGCCCCTCAGAGGTTCGTCGTTCCTCGCCTTGCTGCGGAGAGCCAGCGGCACGCTGCGCGGTGCGGGCAGGAATATATCCCAGCACGAGCCCTTCGCCGCCCCACGTCAAAGCCACTCTGGAGGGGAGGATCGTGTGCCAGCCCCTCAGCTGGTGCAAATCAACAGCACCGCATTGACGTCAGCGTAGACACCGCCGTGGGACGTGGAGGCAAGCAGCACAGGAATATTTTAAAAGGCACTTCTCCCATCTCCTTTCCCCGCTCGTCTCCTGCCTCAGGTTAAAACTAATCCCGCTTTCACAGGTCAAGGAAGAAGCAGGTTGGTGAGTGTAGAGGTTCCCATGGAGTTTGTCCTTATTGGGCATCCATGGGCACCAACATCCCCAAGAGGCAGGGGCTGCACGGCAGCCCTACCCTAGCAAGAGCCTGTTTGCATGCATCACCTGCTGGTGCTCAGAGCCTGGAGCAGAGGAGGGGAGAGGAACAACTGGTGGAAAACTATAAAGTGGCTTTCTGGAAGTCACAGAGTGAATTCAGTATTACAGCAAGGCAACATACAGAAAGCTACATCTGTGTTCCTGATGCTCCTGAGCACGGATCCGTGCAACTCTTGCTGCCTTTTCATGTGACCCCGGAGGGGAAAAAGGCCTCCTCTTTCCTTAAGCAATTGTTCTCCCTTCCTAGAAGCCCTGCTCCATCAGGAGAGATGGAGCCATGACCCAAAGCTAGGTGCTGGCTCTTTGGCCAGGGCGGACGTGGGGCAAGCTCTGCAGCTAGACACTGCTGGGATCTGGTTCCCCACGCTTCTCAGTACAGAGCCCCTACCCGTGGGAGGATCTCGCTGGCCGTGCAGTGCTTTTCTACAGAAGTTTCTCTGGCCACGTAGCAGCATGTATCACTTGGCTGCAGGGAACAAAAGCAATACGTGGTTTCATGGGAGCTCCTCCCTGGAAAAGGAAGAGGGAAAGAGCAGGGACCTGGGTAAGAAGCAGAGTTGGATGCAGTCAGAGTGGGAAGGGTGGGAGTTGCATAGCAGTCATGCAGGAACCCCCTCTACCAAGGGCACAGGGATGCGCGATGTCCTGATGGAGGCTTCGCTCTTCCCCCAAACACATCTTCAACCCTGTGAGACGGACTTTATGGACACCTCTGGCCCGTGCTGATAAATGATGCATGATAAGGTGGGACTACCATGAAGAGCAGAGCAAAGAGGGCTGGGTGAAGAAGAGACGTTTCTGGGGTAGGCTCTGCTGCGCAATGTTCCTTGCAGAATAGTAGTTGCAAGATGGTTGCGTCTTTTCACATTCTCCATCTCTCTCTGAGTGGCTTCATGGGCATATCCCAAGGTTTTCTTTCCAAACAGGTCTGGAAGCCTTCAGATGCTCTCCTGCCCTTCCCCATGGCCAAGGAGTAGGAGCAGAAACTGTGTAGGCTCTGTACGCAGTAGTCTCTAAGGCTACGATCTTGGTGCTATGGGCTGTGGGGACCTGGCGTGGCTGCTTGAACCAGCCTGGAGCCATGAGCTGTTTATGTGAAGGTTGGTTTTTATTATTTGAAGGCTATATGTCACACATGCTCTTAAGCAGGATGAGGTTACTGTTAAGACTGGGGCTTAGTGGCTCAAGGCCCTAAGGGGCATTGAGGCTCTAGACCAGGTGGCCCAAGCTTTGCTCTGTCACTTCTTCACCCCACTGTGCCTCAGTTGCTCTCTGTTCCCTTCTTTCTCTAACCCAAAGCCATGCACCTGGCAGCAAGTGGCCCGAGCGAGGCTGACAACCTCCTCCCAGCTTCAGTATCGCTCTCTGGGCGGCCGGCATGGTGTGACGAGGTGTGCTGTCAGGTGAGGAGGATCCAGGGCACTCGTTCTCAGCAGCACAAGGATTAACAGTCTCCTCGCACTGGTGGCAGAGGTTTGGTGAAGGGGTTTTCTCAGTGCCGACCAGCCTGGCACTCGCTCCAGTGTGTGCACCACGGCACAGGCGGTGGAGGATGATCCCCAGAGCACCTGGCCTCAGCCCTGCTCTCTCCTGGCATGGGGAGGCAGTGGAGGTAGAGCTGGAAGAGGTGTAATTTTGCTTGTAGCAATCCATTTTCTCCAGTATTTTAATGAGCAAAGCAGGCTAGAATCCAGGAGGGGCCCTGGGAGACTGCGCGTGCGCAGTCCTGTATCACCGGGCGCAGACATCACCGTCCCTGCAGTGCCCCTGTCCCCAGTACTGCCAGCCACAGGCACTGCCGATACCCAGGCCCAAACACCACCGTGCCTGTACGTGCACGCACCCATCCGTGTGCCGCACACCCACCTGAGCCCAGGCGAGCACCTCCAGCTCATGCTAACCCCCTCCGCACCGGCACGCGATGCACCCAGGTGCCCTGCACGCACGCACCGTCCCTGCCGGGGTGCCATACATCTACCTACCCCGGACAGCCCCACATCCTGGGTGGGACGGAGCATCCTTAAAAATCTCACCTGGGTTAGGGCAGATATGAGCAATGCTTGTCTGGGCGGTGGGACAGAAACAAAGGTCTGGGAGAAATCGAGAGCGGCCTGTTGCCCACAAACCTAAGCTCAACAGGAAAGCTCGCTATGCCAACACCGCTCGTCTCCTGCTGACCTTAAGCCAACAGCAAACCAAAAGGCTCTGGGGTTTCCTTTCCAGCTGGCAGCATGCAGGGTCTGAGGGCAGCAGCGGGCATTGCACCGAGATGCATTCCCTACCTTCCCTGGCAGGCAAGGGCCGGTCTCCTCGGCTGGGACATGTGGCCTCTTCCAGGCACTGTGAAGCACCAAAAGATGACGCTACAGAACAATTTGTACTTTGTGAGGGTTTTTTTGTCTCTTTGTCAACATCGCTTCCGTCACTAACAGCATTTAAATGCAGATCAGTGTATTAGTTTTTGCTGTTGGGGACAGGGAAAGCAAAATATCAACTTGTCCAGTCTGGCAACCACGTCTTCTCCTCCCTCCACTTAGAGGTAGACCCAGGTCCAGCAGCTCAGGAGGAGATAACTGGCATAATTCCATGAAGGTTAATGAGAATGTATTAATTTACGTCACCAGAAGAGCCATGCCTGCATGATATTTTGCTCACACTTTATGGTTTCATAGAAGTAAATCTGAATTTTGACACTGAATTTCCTCCCCCAAATCAGGAGCTTGTTGGCATCAATTCTAAAGCATCTGCATTTCTTTTCTCCCATCCCAATATCAGGCACGAATCCACCTTTGTGTTTCCCAAGGCTCTATGAGTCTGGGACATTGGGGGCAGTTGTTGGTTTTTTTGCTTTTTTGCCTTTTTCTTGCCCGCCCCCTCCCCCTTTTCTTTTTTCCCCTGGGATGATGCTTCTTTCCTTAGTCCTGGTTACAGGGGAAAGATGAAGAGCTACCCTGTCTATAAAGCAGCTGCAATGTCCACAGAGACGAGATGCTCTGGCCTGATCTGTTGAGGTCAGTGGAAGCCTTTCTTCCTTCAAACAGAAGGCGAGAAAGTGAGCAAGAGCCATGCCAGCCATCCAAAACACAGTGGAAGTTCCAAGGCTATTCCGGCACATGTAATTACTGTTAATTATTGCTCCATCATCTGTAGATGTACAGGAACTCTGTACAATTACTGTGCAGTTACATGGACTGTTTACCCACGCAGCTTATAAATAGAATTGCCGTATAATTGAAATGTGGTGTGATCAGATTTATGCTGAGTGAATCAAGGGGTTGCAGAGTGGCCACACTTTCCATCCCCAGCAGATGCCCACCGAGGATGCTGCTCTGCCAAGCAGTCGCTGAGCAAAACACTGTTGGCCCGAAGCTTGCTGTCAAGTAGGCTTTACTCAGACGGCCCAGGTTTCTCCAAGAAACCACACACTGGTCTACTCTGTACGCTGTGGGCAAAGCCACTTCCCATGTGGAACCAGGCTGGACAATGCCGATTTTAGACCGAGATTGCAATTTCCCAACCACGAAGACACTTGGGTTGGAGGAGATGAGAGTCCTGGTAATGTTAGCACCATTGGAAAGCTCTGGCTGGCTTTGGTGTGTCTAGGATTTTTTTGGCTTGAGGTTCTCCAAACCCACCTATAGACCAGGAAGCAAACAGCTCTTCCAATACTGTGAAAATTCCTGGGACACAGGAAAGGGTTCTGTTTCCCAAAGTGACCTGAAAAATAAAACAACATGAAAAGAGCAACTGAAAGTAAAAAGGTAAAAATTCATGAGGAAAAGATAGTGCTTTATTTTATTTTACTTTCCACTTAAAAAAAAACCCCAAATCTGATCTTTTTTTTTTTTTAACCAAATTAATTTTCACTAGAAAAACCAAAACAAGGAAACAGGCCGGTGATTATCTACAAGTTTGTTCTAACTCGAGAATTTTGGAGGGTACCATTTGTTGAAACAATCCTTTATGAACGTTTGTATTATGGCTAAAACTGCCTTTTTGGTGGGAAGAAAAAAGAAAAACCCAACAGATGATGTGTTAAAACAACGTTTTTAGATGGTTAATCCCTCAAGCCCCAACTTAATTCAATGGATTGTAAACTACTTGCTTAAATCTTAGCATGCACTTCGATGACAGGCCTCAGAGAACCTTTGGAGATGCAAATGTGTTTGTCCTGAGGTAGTTTAATTTGTTCTGTAAATTGATAGCCATCAAAGTACAATTTTGCTCTTCTTTCTTTGAGGGTTTTTGAGCTGCTGGACCCCATTCCTAGACTTGCCCTGCCGCTACTTGAAATGGGGTGGTGGGCAGCAGGAGCTGTAGCCACTGGCTAAGAGCAGAGCAGCATTGTGCATGTCCTCAAGCTCCTTGCTGGGGAGTAGCTGGCTGGTACCCGCTTTTCACCTGACTCAGGCTGTGGGAAATCCCAGGCTGGAGCCGGCTGCCCAGCCTGCAGGAGATCACAGCAGCTCCGCCATCGAGGTGCGGTTCGTTGTGGCAGAAATAGCTGCAAGCGCTGCTCCTGAGCCAGCCACATTCCTCTCTTCCCCCAAAGCCCCATGTGGTGCCGGCCACAGCCAAACCACAACAGAGCACTCTGTGCAAACAAATGTCACCGCTCCTGCTTGCAGTTGTAGAGGGCCCATCACCATGATGGTATCGGTTGACCCGCTTCCCAGCATTGTCCCTTAAGACAGCTCGTTTCCAACAGTGCCTCAAAACTGAAAATTAAATGCACTAGGTGCTTCCACTGTGGTCCTGGAAATCCATCCCACCAAGCTCCTGACCATGCTGCCTGGAGAAGGAGGCGGAGAAGGGTGAAAAAAGGATTAGCAGTGTGTGCTGTGGTTCACAGGTGAGTGTTGTGGTGGGGGAGCTTACTGGGAGATGTTATCTCCCCAAATGAGGGAACAGCACCCAGCGCTGCTGTTCCTGCTCCTTCATGAGCAACACACTCAGATAATTGATCTACATTAAGAACAAACCCAGCCCCATCCCTTGCAGTGCCATTCATCAGTACAAAGGCAGCAGGTCACGGGGTGGAGGCTTTCAGACAACAGCTCGGCTTAGATGAGGGCACCACTTCTGTGCATGCTGGATTTTCACTCTGCCCACAGTTTACCCTGGAATGACACCAGTAAGCTGAAGCCAGGTGCTAAAGTCTACTAAATTTATCTTAAAGGATGCGGGAAATGACCAACTAATTCTAGATCCATACATCTTTAAAGAAAACATCCCTTGGGTGGCATTTGGTAGAGCAGCCACAAATACCACGCGTTTGGGCACAGAAGCAAGGGAGGGGGAATATGCGTGGGTTCCGCTGCTGCACCCTGCAGTCAGCATCGGTAAAACAAACATGAGCGTGGACCACACCACCAGGCGGTGGGCAAGCCCTAGCCGTGCCCAGTTGCATCCTCTCACAGGGGCTGCCTGGTCCTGCCACCCTTGCCAGTCGCAAGCACCGTGAGAAACCACGGTAAGGTGGTGGTAGCCAGCATACTCGGACTGGTAAGGAGGGTGGGAAGAGAGAGGTGGACAGCCTGCCTGCACGGTGGGACCCAGTGCGGTGAGGTCTCACTAAGGGGTTCGGTTTTCTTGGTGTCTAATGAAGGGCTCTGAAAGGGGAGGACCCTGTGATGCAGGCTGCAGTTGCTCCACTCTAGGCTGAGCACTGAGCATGGATTAACGGTGCACCCAAGCTGCCACAGGGATTTAAATCCCAGGTTTTGTTGTTTTGACTATAAGCGGAAACGTACCTTTTTGCATCAGGCAGAACCACAAATATTTGTACAGAGTCTAGGCTGTGGGGTTGACCGGCCCAGGGCCAGTTGGTGCCGTGTGCTGCCGTGGCAAGCAGAGATGGAGCCGTGCTAGCAGAAGGCTGTGGCCCCTTGCTGGTCAGGCCTGATTCCACAAGCGTGCGCACGGTGGTGCAGAGGGCAGCTTGGGCGCTGCCGGGACTGGGGTTCCTGGACGCCCATGGTGAAGTAAAATAGAGGTAGAAGATACATTGGAGAGTCTCTAGGAAACACCCATCTGGACAATTTTGTGGTGGTGTTTCCTTCCAGATGACTTTCCCAGCCCTTCTGCTTTGCTAGGTTAACTCAAAGTCAAGTCTCAATGAAGTCAACTGGGGAGCTGCCCTTGGCACCGGTGGGACTAGAGATTTGGCCTGGGAGCAGGCTGCCAGGCACTGGGTGGTGATCTGCTGCTGCAGGGAGTGCCTCTCCCAGCAAGCGCGCATGCAGCAGGTCCTTCATCCCTCACCATGGCTTGGGTCTTTTTTTCTGGTCCAGGTTGTGACAGGATGCTGAGGAAGGACGCTCGCTCCCTCCATTGGCAGTTATCTCCCATTTCCATGTGTGGCCAGTACAGAACAAACCAAGCCTTTTTTGATTTGTCACCAATTGCGGGTGACTTCATGAAGCTGAGCTCTGTTGCGCTGTCATGCTCTGGCTAGAAGCGGCTTTAATCTGGGTGTTTAATGAAGATGTTAATTGATAGCACGTGGGGAGGAATTTGAGCTGCTCTGAGCTGTCTCTGAGCCCCTCAGATCCCAGAGCCATCATCCCCTTCAAAACAGAACAGAAGAAGAGTTATTACAAAACAAATCATGTTTGTATAGGCGCTTAAAAAAAAAAAAAAACAACGCTCCAGCTCTGTTAAGCTCATATTACTGGCAGGGCTGAGCTAGAGAGACCATGTGCACCGTCGAATGCCTTCAACAAATTAAACCAGCATCAACGAGAGGAGAAACAAGGCACTGCTGTCCAGATCCCGTCCAGACTGAAGCAAGACGAGACGTGACGCGGGGCGGCCGTGGGTCCCGCTCTGCTTGGCGAGGCGCCCGCGGCGCGGCTCCACTCCTGGAAACGCCTGTCCCCAGCGGAAGGGAGACTTCTGCCCGCTGGGAGCCCACGCCTTCCAGCCGAGGATCCCTCAACCCCGGCACTTCAGGGAGCTGGAGGCTTTTCAGCGCTGAGCTCCGCAGGTTCTGGCAGCCATGGCTTGCTGCAGACTCCGTCTTCCTCTGCCCAGACGTGCGCTAACTGCAGGCAGCGCCAGGCCCTGCGTAGCTGGAGCCCGCGTCCTTCCGGACACGCATGTTTCTCCTAGCTGATGGTGCACATCCAGCTCTGGCTACCGCTGCCGAAGTCCTCTTCCCGATGGGACCGTGGGTTACCTACTGGCCTCCAACTGTGACCCTGTTGCTCTTCTCCGTGACTTTGTGTAGAAGATGCTTCCATTCCTCGCCTGGTCTGAGTTACCTGCACCCCAGCTAGCCACTCAGTGTACTGCCGGGAGACTTGGGAGGATGCAATATTTTGAGACCTCTCCCCCTCCGTCAGATTGGATTGGAATTGGCTGGTGGACTGAGAAGTTATTAGGAACAGACACCCCCAGACAATGTGATTGCACAAGCTTCATTTCCTTAGAAAACCAGGCCAACAGAGCAGGAGTCTGTCAGTAAACATGTTGATTCCAGGGTCTTTTCTGCACTGCTCACAGGAAGGAGCACACAGTGCTGGCACCCAGCCCGCAGCACCAAAAGCTGCCTTTTGCCTGGGGACGTCTGGACGCGGCTCATCTGTCGGAGGATCGGCAGTGTTTGAGCAGAGGGTTGCATCGCTCGCGGCTCTTGGCGATTGCCAACAGCCCAAAGTTCTCCCAAGGCAGACAGGGTGGATGATGCGGGGTGAGCCGCTCCCGTGGTGCACAGCGAGCAGGATGGGCACTGGTGGACTTGGATTCAATCCTGCCTGGCAGATGTACTAGACTCCACCGCTGTCCAGAGGTGGACTGAGAGCAGGACATCATGGTGCTCGTATCCAGAGCCGGCCATCCTCCACGCTCAGAAACGTGCAGGAGGATGAGGTCTCCCCACGGTGTATGGTCCCTGCAGCCCAGCTTCTCTGGTTTCCAGCTTGCCTTCTAACTGGGACCCAGAGCTGGCAATCGTGGGGCATTTTCTCCCTTTATTTCACCCAGACACTTATCCCTGCACTTCCCAGCCCCTGGAGTTACAGCCTCCCCGCAGCCAGGCTGGAGGAAGATCTCTTGCAACACTGGAATGCTGTGCAGTCATTACCTCCCCCCCTGGAAATTTTTGGGGTCAGAGGACATAAGTCTCAGTAATCGTCCAACAACGTCAATGGAGCTCCGTTGATTTACACCAGCTGAGGATCAAACCCCTCCCTTTCCTCTCCCATATTTAAGATATTTTCCAGACTTCAAATGTATACGGAGGAGGGAGTTGATGGCTCCTGGGTTGTTGAAGAGGTTCCAGCTTTGGTCCTGGCCTGGAGTAACACGAATATGGTGGCTACCCTGGCTCTGCCTCTACGCGGAAAAGCCGCGCTCCTACAGTTTGCTGGCTGTCGAGCTGGCGGACTGACTGGGACAGGCATTAGTGAGCCCACACACATGCTGAAGGTCTCTTCAGTCTGAGATGCGGCTCCGTCACCATATCTCTGGCGGCCAGCACGAGCACGGTCCCGCATATGCCGTCGCTGTTCCCTAGCATGCTATGGACCCCACCGCCTCGGTTCTTCATTTCTCCAGCCACAACACAATCCAGCTCACTGAAACCTTACACGGGCCACCTCGGGGCTCACCACACTCCTCCTCAAGCCTTTGCCACGCAGGACATCACTGCCACGGGGCCATTGGAGCAGGAGCAGCACTGCTGAGCTCGGGATGCACCCACCAGGGACCAGAACACCCAGTCACCTAGACCACAGACCTGCCCATCTGCAAGAAAATAGACGCCCGCAAGCCTTGAGGCAGCATCAGTTTCAATGTGTAACAGTGAAAGTTTATTCTGAGCCCAGTGTTTTGGTCTGGGCAGCTGGGCCAGTCTTGAGGGGAAATGCAGTTAATATTGCTGATAGCTGGATCCAATTTATAAGGCACTCAGCAGAGACAATCATCAGGGAAAGAGACAAATAATCTTCAGGCAATTAAATTTAATTGTTCCATCTGAAGATTATTTATCTCCTTGCCTGATGAATGTCTCCTCGAAGTGCCTAATAAATTGGATCCAGCTATCACTGATAGTGGCTGCTTTCCCCTGGCAGTGGGGAAGGGTGTGGAGAGCAGAGCAGCGCTCAGCTCTGTGTGTTGCTTAAGATCTGTCACCTCAAAACATCTTTTTAGCAGACTTGAAAGTGTCCACAGGCTTTATCAATACACTGCTCTTATAGAGAGATCTTGGCAGTTCTGGGCTAGATCGTGCAAAAGATCCTGGACCAAGGTGCTGGGTGGAACGAGACCCCATGTATTAGGTTATAATGTCAGGCACCAGTGAAGATTTGGAAATATCTCTGTCTGTCTGTCTGTCTCCACTTCATTAGCTTTTGGTCTGGCTGTTTGTGAAAAGGGTCCAGGAGGAGGAAGCCCCGCAGGCTGGAGTTGGCTGAGAGCTGATCTGCCACAGCACAGGAGCCTGGAGGAGGGTTTCTGTGGGATTGCAGGGCTCGGCACCACTCCTGGGAACTGCCCTGGGGTTCTCCATCCCTGCCAGTGAACATCCTGAGCCCTGAGCGGGTCGGTTTAGAGCTGAGGCAAGACCTGTCTTTTTTAGCACACTTCTCCTCCCGTTGCAAATACTGGACTTGGCTTTGCAGTTAGCCCTTTCTCACGTATTTGCTTGTTTGTAGCCTGCATGGAAATGGGTCTGAACTAGTTGGAGGGCCCAACACATACTTCCAACAGGCAAAGTAAGGTTGGCCCAACTGAATTAAAGTGGAGAAAGTCTTGGAAAGCAGCACAGTCAGGAGATCATACTGGGAAGGGGGAAGAGGCATCAGTGAGGAGTGTGTGGAGCTCTTCCCCCAAGTGAAAAAGAGTAACCGCTGAGCAAGATATGCTCTGGATGGTCTGATGTCCAGGAGACAGGGTGCATAATCTTTGTTCGAGATCATTTAACCACCCAGGCAGTGGATTGCAGCTGTGCTTATGTTCCCAGAGCTCCTGATGGACAGGTCACTTGATCTGTGAATACCCTGTTCTGCCTGTCCACAGCCTGTTACCACAGCTGATTGCAGGTTCAGAACAGTGGTAAAAGCCTTAGGAGTCTGTGGGTGTTCTGAGGAACTGTGTGGCTTTCTAAAATCGGGTTTCTATTCACCATCCAACCATTGAATAGTTCAGTAGTATTTAATTAGCATACAATAACTGTCCCATTGAATTTGATGGAATACATCATTTTGGAATGCTATTTACAGTGCTAGTTTTCTTACAGAAATCCATGTGTCAGAGCTTTATCCATTATTATAGTCTTTAAAATAGGCAGATGTGCTTTTCGTGGCCAACTGCATGTCTTATTAATGGGTTAGAACTATCAGATGTATTGTAAATCATGGGACGTAGCCACCAGTCTGGTGCTTCTCTCCTCCAAAGTCCAAGGCAAGTGAGCTTAATTGCCTGAATGGCTTGTAACGAACCATGGGGCACATGCTCACTTCCCTGCTGTAAAAGCAGGTTCTCCCAACCACTGGTAGTCCTCTCTGCCCTGCCGTCACTGCCCCTCCTCCTGAACACATCTTCTCCCCTTTGCCTGCTCTGGAGGGCATGCAAACCTCCAGTTGGCACAGGCAAGCCTTCACATTTATATATAGAGAATACAATTAATGTGGGCTGCTCTGCTCCCTTGACTCCCTCTTTTCCCTCCCATGGTTCATCTATCACCTGCCCCTCTCCTTTCCACCCTCTGCCCTCCAAAGTCAAGGGCAGGAGCAGGAGACTTGAGACCTCTCCAGCAGAGCTGCATTCCCCAGGTCCCTTCTTCATTCGAGCTCTCACACTTGTAGTGCACGTTGCGCACAACTGGGTCCTGTCTCGCTCGAGCCAACAGAGCAGCATCTTGCTTCGTGCGAATGTTCGCTAACAACTTAAATGAGCTCTTTTGGCGGGACTGAAAATACTGCATGGGTGATCACACCATCGGAAATAACCAGGAAAGACAAGGAAGGGACATGCCAAAACCAAAAGCCGACATCAGGCTGAAGGTTTTGTTGAAAAGCATTTGGCAAAGATGCGCTGCCCGCAGTCAGAGCCCGCCCAGCAAGCTCCAGGCACGTGGCAGGGCGAGCGAGGGCCCAACCGGGACTGCTAGCCTCCGTGCAAGCACCAGGACATCCCAGCCAGAGGCTCAGTTCAGCATCACCGTCTTCCCGACGGGACCAAGTTTTGTCAGGAGCAGCCTCCTCCCCTCCCGCATGCTCGCCCCAGCACAGGAGCTCCCTCGGGATGATCCCAGCAGCCTTTCCCCAGCAAACTCTGCTGCTCTATACCAGCTGGCATGCTCCCTGTGGAAGCACCAGCGGAGTGCCCAGACCCTCTTCTGCAGACAAGCCTGGCAGGTTTTATGCCTGGCTGATGACAGAAATACCCTGTTGCTGCTAACAGGGAGCATAAGCAGTGACCAGGCTCACTAAAGAGGGGTTGGAGCGGTTTTGGAGGGCGTCTGCAGCGAGCGCAAGTTAGCTGCAGCACTACACGACCAGCACTCGGGATGACGCTGTCTGCAATGACATCTTAACTGGATGAAGAATGAGTCTGCAGTCTCTGAGGGCTGCTCCCGAAAGAGGCTTGGAGACCACCTATCTGCAAAGGGAGGTGTTCTCCACGGCTGGCTTTGTAGAGGTGTGAAGGACCAGCCTTTGGCCCAGGCAGCGGCATGCTCCTGACTGCTGCGCAGGTGCTGCTCCCCAGCAGCATCAATGCACAGGAAAAGGGATGGGGGAAGGCCAGAAGGTCGTGGTTGGAAAGCACTCAAAGATCTGGGAATAGCAGGAGCAGCCCATGGGCAAAGGGAGCCATGGCGGATTGCAAATAAGGAAGACAGCAAGGAGGAGGGAGCACAGGGTTGCACATGACCATCTCCGCTCTGTGCATCTGTAATGATAGTACTGGATGTGAGCGCAATACTAAAATCCTAGATCTGTGCGTAATACTCCACTGGGGACAGATGTCCTCTCTTGTTTTGCACACTGTAAATGCAGTCTCGGTCCCAAACCCAAATGATTCCCCCTATCCAGCACCGTTCCCCCTCCCATCAGCTGCAAATGGCACAGATGGCTGGAAAAAAAGAATAGCTATTTTTAAAAAACAAAAAAAACCCCAACCCTGTTATTTCTGCATTTTTTCTGCGTGAGGACACTTCCTTCCTTCCAGGAGAAATCAATCCAGTACCAAAGTATTAACCGCTTCCCAGCCGTCTCCTCCATAGAAGGTGAAGTTGTGCTGACCCCTGGCAAACGTGTCACCCCACTGCGCTCCCAGGCTGCCCCTCCTGGCCCTGTGGCTGGTGAATCACCCCTTGCTCCCGCGGGAGAAGAACGGAGGAGGCTGGCAGCACGGGCGAAGTCACGGTGAGCCTTCAGGAGGGCCGTGCGGGTTGCTGGAGATGCTGGACGGAGAAGGCTCTAGTCGCACAGCAGAGCAGGAGAGGGTGAAGGAGCTCAGCCCGGCCGCCTGCACAGTTGGCTTCCCGGCAGATCAGGAGCAGGATGAGTCCTTGGCAAGGACAGCCCGCTAGCAGCTCGGAGGGGCTGGACGGGCTTGCCGGCAGACCGCGTCCTCGTGGGACTGCAGCGCGCTGGCAGGACAAACCTCCTAGCAGTGCCAGGGACAGGCTGAGCGTTACCTGCTCCTGCATGAGGGCTCCTCACGTGTCCTCCTCGCTCAGCTCAGCGGACCCTGACAGAGACTTTGGGGTCTCCTGTTGGAGGTGTTTAGGAGTTGAGAAGGGGAGCGGGGTGCAGAGCCAGCTTGGATACTTTGGAGAGCCTCTCAGTGCTTGCTGGTGCAAGCCTGCTAGCAAGGGTTGTGTTTTTCACCATGAGCAAGCTCCTGGCGGGATGTGGAGTCCCTCTGGCCGTGTCCCAAGCAATTTCAACCCTCTGCTAGAGGTTGAGTCCACCGCCTGGAGAAGAACCACCAACAAGGAGCTGCCTTCCCCTTGCCTCGGAGAGCAATGTTT
The DNA here is from genome assembly GCA_035590195.1 of Aviceda cuculoides. NCBI lineage: Eukaryota > Metazoa > Chordata > Aves > Accipitriformes > Accipitridae > Aviceda > Aviceda cuculoides. The sequence goes on along the minus strand of JAVJGG010000061.1, from coordinate 1,395,812 downwards.
CCACGCAGGCAGCGTGGAGAAGCCAAGCAGTCCAGACCTGCACTGGCTCTTCTGCAGGACCCAGCCCTGGGCAGGGAGAGGAGCTGGAGCCGCCCAGACACTGCACAGGAGGTAGGAGCCGACATGATGCCACGGGTAAGCAAGGCCAAGAGGCAGCTGGGGGGCCTTGGCTGTTCCAGCAACCAGGGAAAGAGAGATGCAGAGGGATGTGTGGGCAACGGCCAGCAGCGCTGTGCTGAGAGGTGTCCTGCACCCATGCAGGAGGGAACGGGGAGGCACCACTGAAGGCATTTCGGAACCGCAGACCAAAGCATCGCAGTCAAACTCTTCCATTTAAAGAGCAGCCATGAAAACTAAGTGCTCCCCCAGGCTTTGAGACACATCTCATCATTTAGGGGAGGAAGAGGGGATCCCTTTGTGATCTTAGAGCTGTGGGGCAGTGGAGAGAGGCTCTCAGCCCTTGGGTCCCCCTTGGACTGCCCACGGGGGGGATGGCGTCCCTTGGCACCCGAATGACAAGCAGATTGCTTCCACAGGACTCTGGAGGTGATGCTGCTTGATGAGCATAAGCTCTGTTTGCTCTCCAGCAAGGAAGCAGTTCGTGACCCCCAGCCCAAGCGTTGCCCCCTCCCCTGTGCCCCAGGGTGCCTGATGGCGAGACCCTGTGTGCGAGAGCTGGGCTGGCCCCGCTTTGCAGAGGACACGCTCTTCCTGCATGTCCTCCAGCACCATTTCACAAGAAACTCCAGGAAAAGCCCCAAATACTTGGATTTTGCTGGTGGAAGAGCAGTTGGCAGAGGGCTGCTGCCCGCAGAGCTCCTCAGGCCCCTGCCTGCAGGGGGTTGTGCACAGGGACCCCATGGTGGCCCAGACCCGAGTGGGATGAACCCCCCCAAGGGTCCGCTGAAGCCCAGAGGGAGCCAAGGGATGTTGAACAGCACAGGGGAGGAAGAGGGCAGAGGGGGTGGGAGTGGGGAGTGCTGCAGGACCCTCCAGCATGGCCATCCTGTGTGGGCCATGTGCAGCTCCCTTGGTGAGATTCCCATGCAGAGATCTCCTTTACTGGGATCCTCCATCCGAGGAGAGCTACCTTACTGGGATCCTTCATGCAAGGAGAGCTCCCTCGGCACGACCCTGTCCTGTCCCTCCCCAGGGTCCAGCTGCCCTTGGGGCACTGCCTTGGCCGAACAGACGGTACCTCTGCCTGGCTGCCCCCCATCTTGGGAGGGTGTGGGAGATGAGAGAGAATGAGGAGCTTGGGAGGAGCAGCATGGGTGTGGGGATGCATGGGGATCAGGAAGGATCAAGCCAGGCTGAAGGGATCAGGAGGGCTGGGAGGAGTGGAGGCAGGGGGGCTGTGTGATTTGAGCTGGGCTGGGGCTCCGGGCCATGGGACAGAGCCAAGGGGGTCAGGAGCTGGACCTGCCGACAGGCTGCGTGGGGGCTGGGGGGGGCCAGACCGAGGTGCACTTGGGGGCTTTGTGTGCACAGCCCGCACAACAGCTGCTGACAGTATGGTTGGCTCCAAAGCTGGTGTTGACAGTCCTTCACTTTTATGGGAACTAAATTTACCCAGACACACGCAAAATCAAAAAAAAAAAAAAAAAAAAAAGGAAAGAAAAAGATGGGGGGGTTGGAATTAAAATAAATTGCAGCAGCGCCGGCATCTGCTCCTTTGTGGTGCAGTCTGGGTTACGGAGAGGGGAGGAGAAGTCCCTGAAAGGGAGTAGCACTGGTGTTTACTGCAGCCCCAAAACATCCCCCATTTGTGAGCCGAGTGTGTTTTCACCGTGTTGCCTCAGGAATGCTTGACATCCAAGATGCCAAAGAAATGTACCCACTTGATGGAAAATGAAAGCCCAACCATTTTCCATGGGTTGGTCAGTAGCATGTTTGCTAGTATATAGGGGCAATAATGCACTGCGTTGTTAAGGGAGAGGAGATTTGCTGGGAACAAGAAGGTTCCAACAGGAGAAGGACATGATACTTGAAGCTTTTACCTCCTTCCTTTTAAGATGCCCTAGAACTTTTGCTCAAAAGTTCGGTTAATTATTATTTTCTCTTCCCTCCCATCCCCCCAAGCCAGGGGTGCGCACTGTGGTGATGGTGTTTTCTTTTGGTTGGTTGGTTTCTTGTATTTGGATGCCTTGTCTCCTCCAAGTGCAAGGCAGCAGACCCGAAGCACAGGCACAAGGTGGGACTGTCCATTCGGTCGGCTACGAAGATTTCCACGTCAAGCTTCCAAGGTGATTCTTTTAAAGGCAGAGATGCTCTGGAAGATGCTCTACCATTTAAAAATACGCTATGCCTGGTGCCACGTGGGCATATCTGCCAACACCGTGAGTTCAAAGAGCAAGACCCGCACCCCCTGGGTATTGCACACTCATATCTCCATCAGCAAGCATCACAGCGCGGGCATGCCCACAGCACGGGCATCGCAGGCAGGCTGCAGCCATCGGCAAACCTCTATTCCCAAGGAATGCACAGCCCAGCCAGTAGCAGGGGGTGTCTCTTTGTCCGAGGGTGGCTTGGAAGAGGAGGGATGCTGGCAGGTTGTGGCGGGTCCAGTGCTGGCTCGGCACCGGGGGTGCAGAGGCAGCCAGGAGAGGGTCCTGGCACAGCATCCATCCTCCTTGCTGCGGAAGCTCGCTGCATCACGTGGCTCCTGAGGGGCTTTAAGTGCCCCTCTGCAACGACAGGGGCCAGGCCCGGACTTCCATTCAGAAGATGAAGAAACATCCTTATTTTTAAATATCGCCACCACTTTCATGGGCATTTAACACTGCAAACAAACTTTGCAGCCACAGTTTACAGAGAGCCTGCTTGTCAGCAGGGTTTGTCTGCCAGCCCCCCAGCAGCTGCAGATGCATGCTGTTCCCCAAGTTGTTTGATTAAACTGGTGCCCAAACAGAGGAGCAGAGGAAAAAGTTTTGATGGTTTCATGTGTGGCTAGAGCAGAAGAAAACCAGTGCGAGTGGGCACAGTTTTCAAAAGTTCAGGAGATCTCTATTTTTAGCTGCGTGCTGTCTGATTTTTCCAGATGACAAGTGCACCGCTTTTTCTAAAAATTGAATTCTTCTCGGGTGTTTTTTGGTTTGATCCCTAATTTTTTAATTAAAAAGAAGATGCTGAAAACAATTAGTCACTTTTTAAAATTTGTAGCCAACAGCTTCTTTTGCTTTGTTCAGCTGTGATGTGACTGGGGCCAGAAGTTATGCTCTAGGCGGAGGTGGGAAACCAGGGTGGCTGGCACCACTTTTGCATTTAGTGGGTGTGTAAAATGAGTGACAATTATACCAGTCTGGGGGTTATTCTCCGAGGACTAAGTGCAGCCTCTGAGATGAACTCTGAAGTCAATAGGAAACGCTCCCAGTCCCACCAGAGCCAGACTGGGCTGGGGATGCAGCTTGCGATGCTGCAGCCTGTGCCAAAGTATGTGCACGTTTGAAGTGTGAGGATAGGAGCTCTTCCAGTCCAGCAGTTACTGGTCCTGCTCCGTGCGCTCATCTTGCACGCACGAGTGGCTGCTTGCCGCTCTTCTGCCGAGCTTTCCTGGGCAACACAGCTCGTCTCACTTGTTTATGGCACTGAGAGGTTTGGTCCGGGCTGTCCCTTGGGGGTTGCACGTGTTTTACTTCTTGCAGTAGCCGGCTGGAAGGAGCCTGGTGACTCCAGTAATGCCACCAGGGCAACAACGTTGGACGAAGCGAGAGCAAGACGGGCGTGGTATAGGGTGATGGGTGCTTCATGCTCCTTTTGTGGATGGGAACCATTGCTGTGCACAGCAAAGGATAAAATCTGATGGCAAATCCTGTTTGCTGATACATATAGTCCATAGCATTTAAATAAGCCCGTATCTTTTCTGCTTTACGAGTTGCTGAAGGCTGGTCGCACACCGGGCTCTGTTATGGCAGCAGCGTTGCCAGCACGTGTGGCGTTCGTGCCGGTGCTTTCCCATTGAAGCCCCAGCTCCTGGAGTCATGTGATGCGGCAAGTGTTTCTGTTTTCACTGGGTAATCTCCCAGGCCTCCCAGCTGTGGAGAAAACTGGTCCATCAGGAAAGAAATGCAAAGAACCCAAACGTGTTTAATTGCTGCCTGTAACTGGAGCCCTGGTTCTGGGTGGCCGAGTGAATCCCTGTCACCACTGGTAGCACTGCTGGCTGCAAACCCAGAGCGACTCCTTGAAACCCAGTATGGCTGGTGTGGCTAACGTGAGGGTTTGTGAACATCTTCCTGGCCACAGAAAGGCCGGTTTGCTTTCCCAGCCACTGGGAAGGCTGTTACATTACCTGAGCTAGCGGAGAGCTCACGTGTGAACCGGGCTGTGGCAGGTGTAGGAAACCAAATCCCCTTTGCATCCCAGGAGCCCAGCGGATGCTCACGGGCTCCAGCCCTCCCATCCAGCCATCGCGGGCACCCACCCACCCCTCCACGCCGTGCCGCCCCAGCCCCGTTCACACACACCCGTGGCCCGAGCGCCGGGAGGTAACGGGCAGCCCGGAGGCAGCAGGCACGCTCCTTCGGGGGACTTCAAAGCGGGCTCCTTTGTGTGCGTGCGTGTCTGTTCCCCTCCCCTCGGTACGGCTGCTCTGATCGATGTGACATCACCTAGAGACGACGCGGGGGGACCGGACCCCGCCATTGTCCCCGGGCTGGGAGGCGATGTCCGTCTCCTAGGAGGTGGGAGCTGGGGCTCGCAGGCATGCTTTCATCTCCCTGACCTGCCCCGCTGGCGAGAGGGCTCTTCCCAAGGCACCGGCCTGGGGAGAGGCATCCCCACTGCACGGCAGAAGGGACACGAGTGAGAGACAGACACGCTCACAATGTTTAAAGACATCATTAAACGCCCCCACCCTGGAAGCCCGCACTTGCCAGCTATACCCATCTGTTGCTTTTCATTAAAGAGAGCCTTCTCCTTTTGGAGGTGTGCATGTGTGTGTGCATGCAAGTGTGTGTGTGTGTGTGTGCTCGGCCCCTCCTCATCACCCTCCATCTCTGCACCCAGGAGAAGGAGGGTGGGAGGCAGCCCGCAGCCTCTTGCTTACTGGGAGCTGCTGGGTTGTGATGGCTCCATCCCAGGTACACGGGGACAGCGATGTGGGAGCCTCTGAGTTATCCATGAGTGGCAGGGAGGAGGCAGCCGTCCTGCTTGGATCCTGCAGAAAGCAGACTGGCATCTTCCCAGACTGTGGGAGAGAAGGTGGCCCAAGGCTGGATGGCACAGGAGGAAAACTCCACCCGGGCAGGTGATGGAAGAAGGCTGAGGAACCTGTTTCTTTCTCCAAGGGCCAAAAATTTGTAGCTGGTCTTTTTTTAGCTTTTTGGGGGCAAGGGACTTGGGGCCCACTTTAGGCAGTGGCCAGGGACCCCTGGACTTTCTTGTGCTGTAGCAGGAGAGGAGGCAGTTCCCCACACAGACTGGACCCCTCTCCTGTGTGCCGTGGAGAAAATCTGCCAAATCAGCTGATGAGGGGGAGTTTCCCTCACCTTTCACCTTCAGAGAGCCAGGTGGAGGGATGGGATCAGGGAGAGAAGAGGACTTGCTCTTTCAGAAGCTGGCAGAGCAAGCAGCTGCCTGCCCCATGGCCAGGAGGAGAAGATATAGATGTGGTCCATCCACCTTGGCCACAGCCACAATGGAGGCAAAGTGGCATTTCAATGCCTGGTCCTTGACTTGGCTGCCCACCACAGACAGCTCTCTGGGAGGACAATATGCCAGCAAGCTGGCTGGGGTGGCCGGTCTGCCCCATCATCTCCTGCTTGAAAGGAGAAACACCAATGCCCCGTGAAGTGCCCGGCTTCCCCCAGGGATGTGTTGGGGCAGGGTCCGTCCTCCTCCGGAGGGCAGGGCACGCAGCAGTAGCAACCAGTCCTGGTTTGGGGTGAAGTGGGTGAGGAGATGATGAAGCCGGGCTCCCTGGTGCCCCCACAGGCTCCCACCCAGGCCCAGGCTGCCGCGTCAGGGCAGCTAGCAGCAGGCTCCCTGCAAAGATCAAATGCAGCTGAACAGAGGCGGGCAGGCGTGCTCCATCCGCCAGCAGCAGCCAAGCAGGCAGGGACCCCGCTCCGTTGTCACAGCCCCTCGCCTCTTCTTCCGTACTCCAGCTCTGGGACCACCACCCCAGCAAGAGGGACAACAGTGGCAGGGAAGCCAGGGGTCCTCCCTGTCCTGGACCTGGGGGCTCTGTACAGCCCATCCCTGGCCCTATAGCAGCAGACACCCCTGCGCCCACCCTCATACAGCTTTGGAAGGTGTCTCACGGAGGACGTTTGTCACCTAGGCTGGAGCCAGGCACAAGTGACTCCTGCTGTCTGCCTCCAGGTAATGCCGGGTGGTGAAGGTTCCCACTGACAGGGCAGACTGGCAGAGCTCAGCGACCCTCTTGTGCCCACCAAGGCCCGGCTAGCTTTGGGGCTGCGCTGCAGACAGGAGCATCCCCTAGAAGGTGGCATCCAGGCATAGCGGGGTCAGATGCCTTGGCCCTAGCAGTGATGGCAGAACGATGTCCCCATCCACCCAGAGCAAGGAACAGGACGGGTGGGTTGGGGTCAGGTCTAGGGGAAGGGGTCCGGTCTGGGGGAATTGCCCAGTATACTGTCAATAAGATGGGTGCATGTGAGGGAGTAGATGGAAAGGTGAAGAGGAAAGGACAGTGGTTTGAAATCTCAAATGCAAAGGGTTTCCTGTTCCTGCCCTGGTTATCTGGGACCATCCTTAAAGACCTGCTGCCACTGCTGGTACCCATTTCCCCCACGAAGAGCACCGCTGGCTTGCCACAGCATCTTAACTGTGGGCAGGAAGATGGGGTCTGAACTTTGACAGTCTGTAAATCAAAGCTGCCCTTGATACTAGCCATAAACACGTGATGCTCTCAACATAATGACGGGCTTAATGATAATGATTGAGGCCATCTCCTGTGAGCATAAAGGCCTGAGCTGAGGAAAGCACTTCACTCTTCCACCCCATGGTCTCTCTCATGCCAAGGACTGGCAGCTGCTGAAAGCAGATGGGTGCAAGGCATGGCAGGACTGTTCAGGCTCACACCAGAGGTGGGAAGCTGTTCACTGTCGGCCGGAAACTTTTCTACATCATCCCAACAGGAGATCTAGCAAGCATTGCTATGTGTGCAGCCTCCCCAGGAGGGCTTTATAAAGTGGCCCCATTTTGCAGTGACTTGGAGCAGTGTGGGTTTGCCCTCACTTGCTGAAGCAGTTTACCTTCAGAGCTGTGCAGGGAGAAGGGGCAGGAGAGGTGAGCTCTGGCCAAGTGCCCGCATCCCGTGTACTCCCTAGGTCACGCAGCCCTATAGCCAGAGTGTCTCAGTGCTATCAATGAATCATAGAATCATTTAGGTTGGAAAGGACCTACAAGATCATCGAGTCCAACCATCATCCCTGCCCACTAGACCATGGCACAGAGTACCTCGTCTATGGGCTTTTTGATGAATACCTCCAGGGATGGTGACTCAACCACTTCCCCAGGCAGCCTATTCCAATGTATGACAAACCTCTCAGTAAAGAATTTTTTCCTAATATCCAACCTAAATCTCCCTTGCCTCAACTGAGGCCATTTCCTCTCGTCCTATCTCCAGCCACCCAACAGCAGAGACCAGCACCCACCTCACTACACCCCCCTTCAGGTAGTTGTACAGAGTTATGAGGTCTCCCCTCAGCCTCCTCTTCTCCAGACTAAATAAACCCAGTTCCCTCAGCCGCTCCTCGTAAGACTTGTGGTCCAGGCCCCTCACCAGCTCCGTTGCCCTTCTTTGGACACACGCCAGCACCTCCATGTCTTTCTTGTGGAATATATATTTTTTCAAGCAACTATTTCAAATATAGTAACTAAACTCCTACACCTTCATTTTGTATGTGCAAGAATGACTTCACAGAAAAGAGTTCAAACCTCAGCATTCATGCCAGTTCTCAACTTGGTCGTAGGCCTCAGGATGAGTGGCGGCTCACAACGCACAGAGCAATGCGATGCTGGCATAGCTCAATACGTGGAAGACAGAGACCGAACATCTAGGACCTGCCAAAAGCAACAGTTGGATCTAGTGCTGGCATCCTTTTTCTTTCTGAGCCAGTTTTGCAGCAAGCTCCACCACGCTGTCAGGAAGCACTGTACTGCTGGAAGCCGCTCTGCTTTGCTGATGAGATTTAAAACCGAGCTCCTTGTCTTTTGGGAGTCGTTAAAGATCCTGAGATAAAAGCGAATCTCATTAGCCAATCTTAAGAAACTCATACGAAGAGGGACTGTAGAAGGAGAAATAGCTGTTTATGAGCACAGCAATGCAGAATTTCATTAAGTTCTTGCCCATATTCTGCATCTGACCAACACAGAAGAATACAACGACAGAGACACCAAAGGATTCCCAACCTCTCATTTCATAACATCTTCAGAAACGTTAATTATCAGCTTCACAGCACTATCCAGCCTATGTGCCTCTTCTCCCCTGCTCAGCGCCTTGATTCAGGCCCCCTTAGCCTCAGTCCAGCCAGCTTTGCACACAGCTGGCACAGCTGAGCTGTGCCTGTCCTCACCCCTTTCATTCAAGCCACAATGTCTCCCTGGCTGCCTGTCCTCCACCAAGAACATTCCAAAGTGACACCCAGAGAGCATGAAATAGTTTCCCAGTTTTGGTCTACCATGCAATTACACTACCTATTTACATTTTTGAATAAGACTGATACCTTTTAGCAATCCCAGGGGAAAAAAAAAAAATAAAATTGCTATTTTTTTAAACAGGCACCAATAAAATGTAGACTAAAAACCTGATGGATTTTTTTTTCCTCTTGTGTCTCTTCCTTCCCTGTTCATTGCACTGCATGCAAATCCCTCTCCCCTCAAAATTCTTTCTTCATGAACTAATTCGATGGTCTTATTTTTAACATTGTAACAACTGTTCTTACTAGTAATCAAATAACAGTATTTTTCTCTAAGTACCTAGGTTTCTTAACTTGTACATGAATAAGTACAACAATTCCCAGGCATACAGCCACCACAAGGTAGAACTTCCAATAAATTGCATCACTCTGCAAAGTACTGCCTGCTACACTACTCTGTAATTGCTTCTGCTTCTTGAAATAATCCCCTCTGAAATGGAGTTTTGGATTTTGGCGGGTGATAATCCCGAGGGGTACCACAGTGATAGCCAACTACCCATAACCAATAAACATAAGCTTGCCAAAGCATCCTCTTCCTCTTTTTAGCTCTCTGCTTTTCATATTCTTGAGGGCTGGCCCAGGAACTCTGGCCAGTAGTAGTCAGCCATATGATGGCACAGATTTAGAGGATGAAGAGTATAAATGGAAATACAGAACAGTTGAAAAATTACATTTTAATACAATTTTCTGAAAAACAGCCCCACACTTAAATGCACTTTGGATGAAGACCATAAAAGTTGTACGGCTTCTCTGGCTGGTTTTCTAAACTCAAATGTGTGCTATCTCACTTTAATCTTAACTGCTTCTTAAGGTGATAACACTGAACAATGTGGCTCTAGAATACACAGGCCAAATGAGAAGCAGGAAACATTTTTCTTTCCAGCAGCTCTACAGAGGTATAATAAAAAGAAACACTCTTGAGCACTAGACTAGCACTGAACGTAAATGATAACATTGTATGGGGCTGAGTTTTCAGTGATTTGTTCCTTTCTATCAAATGTTCTGCAGCTAATTGGCTTTGGAAAAGAATCCGTGCAAAGCTGGTATGGCCCTGTCTGCTTTAATTGGGGTGGCGCCCACCAATAGTTTCTCAGGACCAGGGCAAAGGCACCCTCCCTCCAAGGAAGGCTGTTATTTACTTGTGTCGCTTCAAAATTCTTTCGTCATGATAGACTGGATCAACCCAATCTAAATGTTTTGATCTGTTACATATGTGGAAAACGAGATACTGGCACACACACAAAAAGCAGCTGCTTTCTAAGTGCAGTGTCTTAATGACCTCTATACAGAGCACAGGGCAAGTGAATTAGTCCTCTACCAATGGAGACTGCTTTACCTTCCAGTCTTCATGTAACATGGGAAAGGAAACTCAATGCCTGATTTAAATGACAGAATTAAGCTAGATGTAACTTGCAAATTGATTAATTTTCTCAGTAGACTGAGATTGATCTGAATTTTCGCTTTGGCGCTGTAACTATTTTACGCCTGTCCTGAAACAAGTTAGCTAAAATAAATTAGTCAGTGTAGAATAAATTTAAAGGGACACTGACAGATCTAATTTAGCCCCAAATTAAGGATAAAAGTGAGAACAATACAAAATAAATATTAAAAAGTCAGCCTGAAGAAAAGAAACACTTCTGTGAGACTTATTATAAGGAAATAATTTCCATTTAAATAATATTTGCAACCTGCAATTGAGTTCTGTGGTGAAGGTGAAATTTACTTTCAGCGAGGTGACACCAGCAAGTCCACTGTACCTCTTCAGCTGCAACCGCCAACAGCAAACAGACCACAGTGAACAAATGCAATATTTCTAACCAATGATCCAAGGTCAGCTGTTGCCAGTTTAAATACATTGCTGTCTTGCTAGCATAATATTTTAGGGACCATCCATAAACATTTTAAATATTTTAAAAGGCTCTTATGATAACAGACAGTATAATCCCTGCTGGTATGATTGCTTTGATCCAGACGGCCACGTTGCCAGAGGCCCTCCTGTACTGGTGCGCCAACCACTTGGAAATCCACGCACCCAACCACCAACTTCACCCACTTGCGTGAATTCTGCAAAGAAGCAGTTCTGTGGGCCCTACGACCTGATCCAGCATGACCGGACTAAAAGAGGAGACAAGAGTTCATCCACATTCATTTAACAAGTAGTTTAACCTAACTGGTTTTGTGCCAATTCGAAACAGTTCCCCAAACTTTTTCCTGTTTCAACTTCAGTATCTCAGCTGCATATATGTTAAAAAAACCATTTTCAGATGAGTCCTGTTCAACTGCACTTTCCCACCTTGCGTTCCATTCCTTCTTTGGTCACAAACCAATTTAAAGCTCACAGCTGCACAGAGAGCGTTGAATGGAGTGTGACTGGTTGCAGCACCTCCTGTGATGGGAACTCAAGAAAACATGCATGCCCTGCTTGCCGCTGTATGAAATAAGACCCATGGCATCCATACCATAAATGATTAGCCACCCCTCATTAGATCTCAAGTTGCTAACTGAGCTCAGAACTTTCACATCCTATTTTATTGACAAGGCACTTTAAAATAGTAAATAAAACTTGATGTGCTGAAAAAAAAGACAAAAGAATGACAACAGCTATTGAAGTTCCTTGTGGGGGAAGCAACCCAGAGCACAACATTATCCATGGCTGCAATAAATCAGCATTGAAAAGAGTTTAATAAGGCCATTGAGTAAAAGGTAGAAAAAGGAAGTGTAAGGGTAGTTCTTATAGGAAGAAGTAAATTGATTATATCACCCTGATGGTGATAAATATGGTGATATCAGCTGTCTTGCTGCTCAGCTGGATGAAATCACTCGTATTTCACCAGCCTATGGGATTAAAACCTAGAGGTGACAAATTGAATTGGCATTAAGAATAATGTTGGCCTTTGTAATTTTTTTTTTCTCAAGAAACTTACTATATTGAATGGGACAAAACTTACATTTAAAGGAAGGCTTTATTTGTCACACATATGATCTTAACTCAATAAACCAAACAAGGCTTTTCTCCCTCCCTAAATCAGTATAATAATGGTAGTTTTGTTTAAGCTGCTTGTTTGTACAAAAGCCTGTAGATATATAGACCTTAGGGTAATCCTATTGCTGAAAGTAAGACCTAAATGAAAACAAATCTTACCAGCAGATCTCTATTTTGAAGACAGCTCTATTCAAATCGGCTATGCTGATTATACTCTGAGATAACCCGGCACACCATTTAAGGCTGATCAGTTTAGCAAACACGAGCTTTGCGCTGCAATTTTCTAGTCTTTCATTTTCCAGGCTAGCAAAGACCCCCCCAACGACTTCATTAGGGAGTTACACAACTTCAGGCCAACAGATTCTTCAGGGAGAAAGAAAGAGATGCAAAAGCTCAACTGAAAAGCTCTGCATTAGATTCTCCAGGGATGCTGGATTTTTGCGCTCCTGCATGTTGAAGAGCAGGGTCCATTCTCTCTTTTTCTCCTTCATGCACACATTAATCAGAGCACAGAATGACAGTAGCTCAACTTTTTCTGGTCCAGATAACACCTACACAAAACTAAGGAAAATGATGTGCAAAAAACTGACCGTGGCTTTACTCTTCTCAAATGAAATGTTATTCTAAGGAATAAATAATATCTATCAGGGATATAGTGGAGAGCAGGAAAAGAGGAAACTCAAAAGAGAAACATCTCTTAAAAGCCAACATACTTTTTTTTTCAGTGGGAAACAAAACCCCCTATACCAGCAAAAAATTGATAAATGCCTGTCTTCAGCAACTACACTGGTAGGGTCAGTTGCTTTATGTCCACCCGTTACTTGCATGTGGATTTAACCTTTAGAAGAAACTTCTTCATTTTCTCTGCAAAAACATTTGCAGAAGGGAACTGACAAACTCTAAGTGTAACGTGGTCAACTTCCACTTTCCCCCTTCCTCGACCTTTCCTACCGAAGTGGATAGAAACAGTTCCCGCAGAAGAAGCAAAAGGGTTGGCTTCCAAGGCTCGATTGACCAAAGACAACAGAGCCCACACCATCAACAAGGGCTGACGTGCTCCTTGCAACCCTACAGTTCCTTGTGACCTGCCCGGATGAATCTGGAGGCCCTTCTTAAATGCACGTGCAAGGATTTGTTTGTGGTTTGTGCAGAAGAAATACGGCCTGCAGTTGTATTAAGTTCTGAAAAGAATTTTCAACGGCGATTTTCCTTTGCTGGAAAGAAAAACTCCATGCTCTCGATAACTCCTACTCCCCCTACAAAGAGACTCCATGATAAACCCTCCGGTATGGCCCACAGAGAGGTGGGGACACTGCCGTCAAGCTGCCCGGCCCTTCCCCCTCTCCCTCAGCCCCTTCCATGCTGCACGCGCACTGGGAGGAATGACTGGGCTTGCACTCCCCCTCCACTGCAAACTCCATTTGCCACAGCAAGAGCGCAAGTTTTAACAAGTCTGCTGACTTCAATAGCAGCACTTACTAACACAACAAATGTCCACCAAGTCAGGGGCTCTTTAGAGTAAGGATTACAGATCTCTGAGGAAAAATAAAGTCTAAACAAGGGAGGTGATGGGCTGACTCTGAAAGGACAGATGATTTGGGTCAGATGTGTGTTAAAAGCTTCAAAAGTCATATTGCTTTTTCTCTTAAACCCTTTGTTTATATGCTCGACCCTGCCTTTCTCCTCTGGTTTCTACCTAAGATCTTACTTCTTCCTCTGTACCTGAGGCCTCTTATCCCCCTCTGTTTTCCTTCCTTGTCTGGTTCCAACTCCTTGTTACCATAAAGCAGTTTGTTTCTCACTCTTTTTGACTTTTTTGTTTACCCTAAATCTCTTAAGAGATTATTTCCTCTCCCTACTCCGCCTAGTAAATCCATTAGGTCAAGTGATTAATTCATTGTGCCCCAACAACGTGCCACAGCCACATTTTGAAAGAGGTGACATGTCATTGCACATGGGGGACATGAAGGGGCTGAAAGAAGTGACTTTGCCTTCGTTGAACAGGGAGCCTGTAGCGGAGCTTCGATTCAATTCTGTATCTCCAAGTCTTGAAGACAACATTTAACTCACTGCATCGCTCACCCTCACTGATGTCTTAGTTCACTTTGCACCTCTTGTTGGCCAGTGACTGAATTTAAAACTGACACTGTGGGCTGAAGGGTTCTCATTGGATTATCTCCTCTAGCTAAGCATGGGACATCAGAAAATGTGCACTGATCAGAAAGACAATTATTGCTGTATATAATCAGTTACGACTCTTCTAACTCAGTATCCAAGACTGAACATGTCAAAGTAAAGTTCAAAGGTACCATATGACAATCTACCTCCTCCTGTCCCCCAGGAAGTCTCAACCCAATCCTAAATATTAGACATTATCTTAAACCTTTCAAGAATGAGGTTTTATCTCCTTCCCACTGCTCTCTCTGTTTGTATTAGCTACAATAATGCTAGATATTTTTGTTATCTACACAAATGTCTAATCCCTCATTCATTTTTGTAAATTCTTGGCTTCAGTGAATTCCAGTGGCAATGAACCCCTCAGACTGATCAGACATTGCGTGAAAAAGCAGGTCTGATTCTGGGAGCTAAGCCAAAGCGGGGAGCTTGTTGGTACAGAAAGATATTTTAATTGGGGAATGAGCGTTTTTTTAAAAAATCAAACTGTATGTATTTTAGTTCTCTGCTAGGCTGACGATGTGACAATTTCTTAAGTTTTCTCAACTCCTTGGTCCAGTTGTAAGTTGTTGGGAGAAATGAGGAGGCTGGCAATTCTGGTAAGAGCAATGACACTGGAAGAGTGGTACATATATTCTTTTTCTTCTTGACTTATTCATACACATCATTTGCCTGTTTCTTGACAAATGAATTTTCTGGACAGCATTGCTCTGTTGGCACATCAAGGCTCATGAACACAGTACACCAGGGGAAATAAGAAATGGATTTTATTAAGTTTATTAGCAGCTAAAAACATGATACTTCAAGGCTGGAAGTAAAGTAATCCACCTACACAATTTGAGTGGAATGAGCATTTGGCTTCAGCTACAGCTCATATGTAAAATATAAATCCAGTTTCTCCATTGGAAATCCTTTGGGGTCTGGTTTTACACTACCTTGATCAAACCAAGAATTAAAGTTCAAGCTGGCTTCCATTCCCACATGGCAACATGACCTACATGTTTGTATTAGTGGTGCTACTCCTTCCACACCTCTTTTCATATCAGTATTTCCCCCAGCTTCTCTTTTTTTGCTTCCTTTCTTTTCTTTTAAAGTTAAAATGAGTTTTAACACTATATAGACAATATGTTGTGAAGACAATGGAAAAAGTACTTCAAAAACTTATTACAGAAAGAGCCACTTCTAAATGATGTCCCAACTCTCTGCCACTAAGTATCACATATGGAAAAGAGAGTTGCTACTGCATACAAATGAAGCAAGAGAAGACTGGCCATTTTTGCAAGAAAATTCTGAAGCTCGAAATAGTTGCTATCAACCTAAACAACAGAGAAAATCATAGAACTGCACGGTCAAGGCCATATTAGAGAAACTGGACTTGTGAGAACCAGGACTTCTGGGTTCAGTCCTGTCCCAGATACCCAGCGTGCCCCTTGGGGTTTCCTCTGTGCCAGAACTTATCCATCTGGAGAGTGAAGGTAAGGCTCACCTCCCACAAACGGATGCTGCAAGGCTTAGCTCATATCTACAGTTCTCTGAAGCTCTTGGATGACGAGAGGTATCTATATCTGGAACACTGTTCTTACATACCCGCCACCTGCAATAAACTGTAGTGACACATACTGACTTCTACATTACTAGAAGACGGACCTGATTTCTTCCCAGATCTCATTCTTTGTACCCGGGGAAGCAGCTGAAAAGCAGAAAGCAACGTTGGTGCTGTTCTTACCGCAAGGTTTTCGCACCAAGACTATTGCTCTGATGGCTTGCCAGCTGACTGGGGACACTTCGCCGGCCCTGCGCCGCAGAGGCCCGGTTAACGGTCAGGCCCGGCAGGCTGAGGTCTCTGACAGATCAGGAACAGCTCGGATCAGTTCTGTTCCCTAACGTACCTTCAGGTTGCTGTTATTTCTGTGGAAACTCAAAGCTTCTGATTAGCATGAGATAGTATGGGCTCCAGTCGGAGGACACTGCGCGTCGACTGAGGAAGCAATGGCTCTGATAATCTAGTTCACCTTCCCCTTATTCCAAGGCGTGGAGGCTTCAGCAAATACTGTTCCAAAAGCCACGATTATGAGAACAAACGGGATCAAAATTGAGAGATAAGTAGAAGACCACATCCGGATACCAAATGAGATAAAGGCAAGGAGGTAGCCGTTGCCTGGACTGGATGTTTTAGTGGTGGAATGCAGGGACACAATAACAAACTCCTATTAATCACTCGCCTGCGTACAAGAGAGAGTTAAATCAGCTAATCACGTATACCATCACAGGCTGGGTACTACAGCACAGCTCAGAAAGTCAAACAGGTAGTGATCACTCCTTATCTGTAAAAGCAGCCATGTTTTAATATACGGTGCTTCACCCCACCCTTTTCAGAGAAGATTGATAAGCAAAATGATGAAGCTTTAATGAGCTTAATTGCAAATGCCTTATGTTCTTGCATTGTTGCCAAACAGCTACTTCAACATCCAGCAGTTCACTTAATAACTCCCCCCTCCTCTTCCCTACCCCCTCCAAGCCCAATAACGTAATTATTCTTGTGGCAACCCTCTATTTCACTTTTCTTTATTTATTTCCCCTCTGCCCCTCCCTGAATTACTGTAAATGGGTATCTTTGAAAGGAGGGTGGCAGGCAGCTTTTGGTACAGGGCTTACCAAGAAGCCCTCCATCAAAGGGGCCTTTGTGAGCATGCTCTGGACCGAGGCCAATCAGATCATCTTGCTGTCTGTCTCTGAAGAAAATTCGCCCCTGGTATGCAAGCCAAGCCAAGCGCCGTAGACAGGGTGACTGCACTCCTAGTCCAACCTGTCTTAGTCGAGTGAAAAAATGCTGAAGGGAAAATTACCTGTTTGGCTCCAGACTGAATTAACTTTTTAATATACAAGTATGTTTATTATTTTTCCTCAAAAGTGCCTGCCTATCTAATACATTCATTAATGTTATCTGGTCAGTTCGCTTGAAATATTATGAAAAATGTGCAAATGCAATAAGGCTACAGTGCTTGGAGGCAAAGCAAGATGTATTTTCTAATTATATGACAGAAAATGACATTGTTATTAACAAATGACAGTACAGAGTAATCTCCTTATGTTAAGGCTAGTGCAGGCTAGGATGTCTTGCCCCTCATATCCAGCGTACCGGGAGAAGTGGACAGCCTTGACACCAACTCTCTCCCCATCCACCGATGACCACAAGTCCTCAGCATCAAACCTAGCGCGACCCTCCCGGAGCCAGCTCTCAAACCCCGGCTCCCACCGTTTCTGCAGGGCACAGCCTCTCTTCCCAGGAGATCCTCCTGCTTCATCCCGCGCCCTCCGAGCTGAGGGGCTCCTGTAGGCTGACTGTCCTCCACGCCACACTCGGAAATCTCGCCTTCTCACCATCTTTGAGCTGCTTCCCAAGCTTCTTAAGAGATTTGCCTGTACTGGTTGGGATGGTAGAGGGAATTCTGAGAGCTTGTGCCTGCACCCGGCTCTTCCTCCCCTTCCCTTGGGCTGGCTGTCTTCTCCTCCGCCTGTCTCCCCCAGCCCCTGCTACTATCTCGAATTCCTCCCTCGGCTGCCACTTCCCCTCGCAGCTTCTTCCTGCTCCCTATGTGCTCTTGACTCTTTTGTTCCCCTTTTTAGAAACACCTTGTAAGTGCCAGACAGGAATTTCCCGACACTATGTCCTGCATTAAGCAAGCGATAATGGCAGAAACAATAGAGAATTATGTCAGTAGAGTACCCTAACAAAAGAGCAGAATTTAAATGAGGAGGCAGCTTTGGTCTTTGGAATTTGTCCACTATAAATGGCTCTTCTTCTTTTATTAGCATGTCTAGTTTAAGTGGACCACATTGTAATTTTAAATGGACAATAATAAAGAAGGATCATATGTTCTACTCTTCCATGTGCACTTAACATTCCCTGGGGGTCCTCTCCCTCTGCCATGCCCTCTCTTTCCCCCACAACTGCCCTCCATATTTCTCACTATATTTAACAATCTTTCTTCATCTTGTTTTTTTGCTTTCAGAAGAACCCAAAAGTTCTAATCCAGAGCCGTGTTAAGTAAAAATAAGAGCATATACCTACAGCAAGCTATTTGTGCACCACCCTCGCTCACAAAATGTTTTATGAATACTATAGAAGAAAACTCAAATTATAGAATATATCTACAAAAGCAGTTGATCTTAAACTCGTCCTGGTTGTTCCTCTCCGAAAATGTAAATGACACTAGGACTTCTATTTCCCTTCTTAATCCTGGTTCAAATAACAACCTGCCAGGCTGCCTTCCAAAGCTGGCCATCACCAAGCAGGAGCAAGGTTACTTAAAAGCAGTTCCTGAAGTAGCCATTCCCTCCTACCACTACTCTAAGAGCTGTGCTGGTGTCAAGAGTTTCTGACTACATGCCAGAATTTGCAAACTAATCCAAGTTAAAACAACCACTGACATATTTTTAAGTCTGGTTCCTTGACAATATAGCCCCACAACCAGTTGGACTGGTGCAAAAGAAAGTCACACCATAGGTAGAAACCTGTGGCCAACACTTCCTTACAGCGCTACTACTGGTGAAAGTTATGCTCATGAAACTAAAGACTCTGTTTCCCAAATAGCTGTGCATTAAAAAGTTAGTTGCCAGCTTTGTAGTGAGATTTTTCACTTATTTCTCTTCCCTGTATTTCTTCACAAGCTAATGTAATCTGAAAACTGGTGTTTCAGAGTAAGTACTCAGAATAACAGCAACAAGAAAATACTGACAAATGAAATGGGGGTTGTGCAAGACAATCTCTCCGAGACAAATTGCAGGACTAGGTTCAGAAGTGTCCTTCTGTAGCTCAGACACTGGTTTTTGATTGTGGTTCTGACTGATTCCTTGACCATCAACACAGCCCTTAGCTACCCCGTGCCTCAGTTTTGCCATTGGTTATCAAGCAAACCAAAGTGTTAATAAGCCTGATCCAAGCACAGAAATTCTGTGGAACATGCAAGCCCATGCTAAGGGTTAGCGCTGGTATTATCAACAAAGACTTGGTTTAAAAAAAAAGTTCTACTGTGCTCTTGATTTTCATTCATTGGACTGTGGGTTATAGGGAGACCTATCATATTTTTTTGCTGCACACACCACAGGCTCATTTTTACTTACTTTAACTGTGATCAGTTTTACCAGACCCTGACAAAGTTATGCCAAACACAGCATTGTTTTTCTTCTAGCAGTGTGTGAAAAGAATAATTTTTGCATAGCTTTTTTTCCCCCTTGCAGTATACGATAGCACCAAGAAGTACTTCAGATCAGGTAAAAGCATAATTGAATAATTTTAGTAGCTTTAAATCAAGCTGGCCAGTATCAAAATGCTCTGATTTCTGAAGAACTCCTTGGAATTTTAAGGGGTCTTACTGGAATCAATCATTCTGGCACATCACACAACCAAGCAAAAAACCTCTTTCTTCCATGCACTAATTTGTCATAGAAATCGGTTCTCTTGACATTGTCTCCTGTGCCAATAGATGACAGTTGACAGAATATATGTAAAAAGAGCCACAGACTACGCAAGCTACAGATAGTAGATTACAGAGTGAAGAGCAGTCCAAAAATTCTATATTAAACCATAAAAAAAAGAAACTTGGCTTCTCTTGGAGATAAAGATTTCTGCTCTGTACGCTAGTTTTCCATTTCCCAAACGTGTTTTTTTAAAGGATGCACTACTTGTAAAAAGGAATATGATGAGTAATAGCTATTTCCCATTAACTCCGCTTCCTGTAGGGATTTGCTCCTTGGTGTGATCTCACATGCTCATCACCAGGTGGGTGTCATATGTCCCAACTGCAACCTGCTTAGTCTATAGCCCAGCGTGCGATGAGATGAAGAGAACGGAAAATGCCCTTCAGCTTCAACTTGGCTGACGCTGCCTCTGCAAAAGGCCGATACAAAAATGAAGTCGACAACCTGAAGGCAGGATGAGTCTCCACCAAGTGTGTACGTGCTAGACTACCACAAGACATGGCGACTCCTGACCTGAGCTCTGCTTTAGATTTGTCCTTTTTAACATTGCTTTGTGGTCTGCCATGAATCAGCGGTGATAACCCACTGGTGTTTTACAGGCACTGAGGAAAGTACCCTCCTGCATGCTGCTCTCTCTGGTTCACAGTCCTCACGATGCTCAGCCATTAAGTCCCGTAGAAGGAGCAGCACCCATTTCAGGACCTCCAAGACCTGCACACAGGTCCCCACGCCGTAGCTCTGTAGCTCCTCCTTGCTTGACTTTGACATCCAAGAGCTCAAAGGCTGTTAAAACAGAGCCCATGGATACTGTAAATACAAAAAGGAAAGAGCGTTGGGGCTACAAGGAAACACCCATGGGAAATGTGGTGGTGCAACGGATCCCAACCTGTGATACATGCCTCATTAAAGCAGGTGAGCCTCTTCAAAGCAGTCACACAGGTTGGCTCAGAACCAGGGCTTTCACCTCAACAGCACTTTGTGCCATTGGAACAGCTGCAGAAGTAGCTAGACCTTTTTTTTTTTTTTTTTTTTTTTGTGGATATCCGTTTGGGGATATATGTTTTACTTGTGTCCTGGAATAGGAACACGAAACAACTAAGTCTCACAAAACTTCTGTAAGACAAATTCCCTAACAGCCCCAATTTTAGAGGCAGAGACAAATCAAGTCAACATCAAACCCAGGATGTGCACAAGGAGCTCCTACCCCTGTGTTCAAACCACAAGATAATTCCTCTCCTTTCAGGCCCTGATCCAGAGCAAATCAGTTGGAGTCCTTCTATTGAGTTCTCAATCAGCAGTGTAATCACTTTAGCATGTGTCAGGATTAAAACCAGCCCTCCAAATAAGACCATGTCTACACTGCAAATGCCTTACTGATAAAGGAATACCAGCACAGTAAACAGACAAAGCATTCCTGGGGCGGTGTAAACTTACACTGGCAAATCTGCTCTTTGTAGTGGTATAGTAAAATCATCCCCGCAAGCAAAACAAGCACCATTTTGAGGCATAATTGCATCTACATGTGTAGTGTTTGCTCACTGAGAGGTGTCAGTCTGACCAGAACAGCTGTGCTGATAGAAATCTGCAGCACAGACCTGGCATTTTTTTTTTTAAAAGTTTTAAGTAATTAATAACAATCAACATTGACTCCCTGGTCAAAGTGGTGTCAGCTTGTCTCTTTAGAGGTTTACACAAATTGGCTGATTTAAGAAAAAGAAAAGAAAGGAATTTAACATGGTTACATGGGCTTGCCTTGGCTGGTATTTAGAAGAGTGTACAGCTACGGAAATCAGATATACTGTGTGGAAACACCATTTCTGGACACAAAGCCAGGCTTTGTGAGTTTACAGCTAGATTTTTCCAAGACTCTATTCAGCAAAGTCCTGTAGTCATACCCTGCTAGTTCCACAGATGGAGGAAAATAGTGACGTGGAAGAGTTCTCCCACATGGCCAGCCTCCCTCCAAGGCCGTAATGACACACTGCCTCTTGCTGCAGATGCAGATATCTCTGTATCACCTTGTGCTTTGGGAAGTGAGAGCTGGAGAATTAAAAAAAAAAAAGAAGGATACAAGGAATGTACAAGGAATACAACTGTAACCAGCCAAAAAGGAGGCAAAAATCTGGCTGGGAAAATTCTTTTGAGGGAAAACGCTTTTCCTGGGATGCCTTTGAAAAACATGAAAAATCATAGCATAGCCTAGAAAAGTTCCTTTCCGCCCTTGGATCACATTGTTTGCTCCTGTTGCCATGTTAGGTACAATGCCTGTTTTGACAATTCGTTAAGATCCATTTAAATGGCACCAGATTTGACTTGATGATGTGAGACCTGATAAAATTATGTGAGGAAATCCTAATTTAACAACCGATCCCTTGAATCACATTTCCTTACCCCCAGTGGAATCTAATTCTGATAACCCAATACGAACTCCCTCTTCTCTTTGCTCTTTTGCATATGCCTAACGCAATCACTGCTCTGTCTGCTGCGTCTCGCCTTCACCCCGACCAGTCTGCTTCTCTCCACTCCCTCCTGCACCCATTCAAAGCAGGGTGTCTGATTTACTCAGCTCCTGCCGTTGGCCTTCTTTTTGCTGGATCCTGAGCAGCCAGAAGGCTCATTTCCCTGTGATAACTTTGCAGTCTCCATCTCTAATCCTTCATTTCTGTTATGTCCCCCCTCCTCTATGGGGGTAACCTTTCTGAGTCTCCTTTCTTTCATCAACTCAAACACCAGTTTCATTTGCCTTTTCATTACCTTCCACTGTTTTACAACTAAGCAACCTCCTCTGACATCGGGGCTGGAGAAGACATCCCAGTGATGCTGGCACTGCCCCTTCTGACTCCAAAGCCTCTGATTCTCACCTAAGCACTGACATTCCTCTTTCTTTCCATATTGTCACCCAGAGTATCATTCTATGCCAGCCAGTACTACATAAATCACCTTTTCGTCCCTTGTCCCCACAAGGAAGAATTAGTTAAATAAACAAACAGAACTGGAGCCTCGCCAATCTCTTGTTTACTACAGACTTTGCCTCCTTAGCTTTCAGTTTTTCCAAACTGTCCAAAATTAATCAGGTACAGACTACTTCTCTATTCCCACACCCTAATCAAAGGCTGTGATTACTTGCTAAACAGCACTTCAAATTTTCTTCTTTAAAACACCACACTTCGCTCCTGTGTGAACCAAACAGCCACCACTCCCTGGCAGAGACACAGCTCTAACACCTACCCTGGAGAAAGATGAAAAATGAGACAACTGTTTCCTAGCTGTGCATACTTGAGAAAGAAATATGTATTTTCTTCCCTCCCTTTTGCATTGCTGAGCATGTTGCAGTTGTGATGACATGTCGGAGGTGATTAGGCACTCAGTTGGGACGACACACATAACTTATCCATGCGGCCAATAAAACCTCCACAAAACACCTCCCCATCCATCTCTATAGATCCTCTTGATTCCTACCCAGCCTTCAACACCCAGGAAAGTTATTTATGCCTAAGTGAATTAGCTTGCTAAGAATAAGTAGAGTGCAGTGAGCCAGCAGTTTTCTTCCACAAATGAGAAAATAAGTAAAGGGTTCTCATAGCTCAGTGTTGCTGAAAACAAATTGACACGGCTAATTTTGGCCTGACAAGTGCACTAAAGATTCTCTACATTTCCCATACAGGTCAAGCTTATCAGTTCACACTTGTTAGTGCAAAAATCTCTTTTCCTATCTTTGTTTCTGCCACTTCTCTTATCCTGTCACTCTCCTGGAGTAAGTGTACTGGCTGGGCACTTCAGTAGCCATTTTTGCTAACACTCTTCTTCCATTACAGAAAGATATTCACACGTACACACAAATGACAGTAGACTTCAGAGTAGTGCTTATCACAGAGAAAGGACAAGACAGCCTAGTGTACCTACTGTATTGCATGCTGCCTTACACAAAAATGATCACTTTTTCAGCAGCCTCCCTTCTGGAAGAGACAGGCAACATTTCAATTGAATCCTTTAAGAAAAAAATTTCTTCACGCAAAGGACAGAGAGAGGGAGGAAAAAAGTTGTCCATGATGATTCATGACTGTGAAGGTAGCATTTGTAATTTCCTCTCACTTCAGAGCCCATGGGTCATGGACTTGACTGGGGTTGGAGTGTCCCGAGTTTCAAGTTTTGGGTTGTTAAGCTGCTTCACCGTGGGTGGAGCACGCTAACCCGCTGACAAAGTACTTTCCTTTCCAAAGCACAGAAAAAGAAACTACAGAAACAAAACCTGGCCAGTGGTTTTGAAGGGAGACACCCTAATTTCAGGGGACTGAGATTTGCAGGTGGGAGGTGATTTACTGAGTTTTACAACTCCTGGAAAATTGGATATATGCTGAATCAGACAGGAGTGGGTCAGAGGGGCTCTGCTGGACATAGGCTGAATTTGGTGCTGCTCCAGCTATTGCAGAGCACCGCTTGAAGCCTGAAGGGAAGTGAGGAAGAACTGGGAGTAGGCTGGAGGTGGAGGGTCCTGCTGCCAAGAGAGCTCTTCTAGGCAAGCAGGGACCTTAGGACCGTAGGCAGCACATATGGTGAAGGATCTCCATGAGATATGGAAGCTTGTTTTATGGTCCACTGGACCTCCTGAGAGGTAGGAGAGATTGTCTAAACCTCCCCAAGTGAAGGAAAACCACAGAGGCAGCGTGCGCGACATTTTTCCTTCAAATCCAAATCATTCTACGGCACATTTCTTCACTGAGTGAGTCAGAGGGGCTAACCACGGACCCCTGAGGAAAGCAGAGGTCAAGCACTGGGGAAGGTGGTTTTCTGAAACCGGTTTTAGCGGGTGCTTGATCCAAAGCCATAATCCGAAGTCAAGTAGCAGCATTTTTCTTTTTAAGTAAATGAAGATTTCTTTCCACGAATCTTCCCCCTGCAGCCTGTTCACTCACCATTACTGAGCTTACACAGGGGCAGATCTACCATGCGGGCAAGTGGGCCAGAGCCCTCTGCTAGCCCTGCCTGGGGAGGGGAAACTCCACGCCACGTGCGGGAGCAGCTCTGCCACGCGGAGTCCTCTCCACTGCCGCTCGCACTGCGCGCCGGGCAAGCGAAACCAGTCTGCACCCCACAGCAGCGACACTTGCGATTCCTTGCAGTGGTTCCCTCCTCTCACACCTTCTCACAGAGAAAATCATGGCTAATCTTGCATGTGTAACACAGGAGCAACTTATGGAGACGACTGCTTTCCCATCGATACTCCTTTTCTTTTTTTCGTGCCCAGGGGAACACCAGTTGTCCTCTGCTGTAGATTTTGAAGCTTGGTAAAGAAAAAAGTATGCAATAAGTTTTAGCTGGCATGCAGGCTGATTCTGTATCTATATGAACACCTTATCAGTGCACTATGTGGATAGTTTTAGCATCACTGATGCACTCGGTTTTGGGGGGAGAAAGAAAAATTGACGGAAGGGAAAGCAAGGTTCGCTCCATGTAGCACAGAATAATTCAGTCTACAAGTCCAAGGAGGAGGAAGAAGAATTATTAGCCTGCTTCATAAGCCTCTGAGATGTTCAGAGGATGTGAAATTTCTCTGATAAATTGATGATTCCAGTTCAGAGCATTTCACACTTTGCAATTGCCTGGCAGGCCAGCCTGTTTGCACAGACCCTGGCTGCTGGGATTCCAGATCTCACATTAGACCATTTGGAATTTATTTAACACGTCACACATAACGCAAGACTTGCTTCAGAGGAATAGGCAAATCACTTGTAAGTGTGCATTTACAAGATCAGAAGTCACGGAAACCATGCTCACTGCTTGTCAACTTATTCAGAGGAAATTGTGTAATCAACTTAACATAGCAGTTATCCTTTACCTAGAAGGTCAAGCTCATAGTTCCCGTATGTCACCACACTTGGCTATTAATCATTCAGAAGGAAATTCATCATTTTTATTTAAATTAAACTGTACAAAGTGGGGTTAAGTCCGATTTCAGATATCCTTTCTCTCTTCCAGAGGAGCTGCAATAGTCAGACTTTCTGTAGTTTAATCCCCACCTTTTAGGGAAAAAGGAGGAAAAAAAAAAAAGAAAAAGAAAAAGAAAGAAATTTGAGTGAAGTTTGCTAAATTACTTATCTCCTCAACACAAGCTGTTAAGAAGACAGGTAGCTAAGCCATTCCACACCTTTTGTTTTCATCTGTTCCTATGTCTTTCTCAAACAGTTTGGATCCCACTCTGAATTTCTGCCACTGGCATTTTCTCCTTCTACCTTCTCTATTTCAGCTCCTATGTGATTCATGGCAACTCATGAAAGGAAGCGAAGGGACAAAGTGATTGAGGGTCACTTTGTGATTAGACATGATGGTCTCTCTCGTCCAAAGCCAGGAGACGGTACTTATGGAAGACAATGTGAAAACATTGTCATCCCAGTGTGGTGCCTGGAAACACACGGAGTCCTTCACGTTCTGAGAACTGTTCATCCTAAAGGCCCCTCTGGACAGTGCTCCCGCTCATTAAATGAAAACTACTTAAATTCTGGAAAGACAAGATCACATTTTCCCTGCCTGTTCTTCCAAAACCTCATATCACATTATTGTAATATTTTTTAGTAAGTATGCCAGAAAACTGACAGTAGCTCAGTTCCCCCCCGCCACCTCCCCCCACTGGTGTCCTCAGGTAGTTTTTCTCTACCTGGACCTTCCCTGCCGTGAATGAAGCTATGCCATTTTTGTTTTCAGACTGTTTCAGAATCTGCCACTTTGGGACGTCTCTCCTGTGCGTTAAGTTGCATCTGGTTACACTCCAGAAATGCATTCTGCCAGGTCAAGGGTTTTTCTTCCCTGGGAATTAATTATGAAAAGTCTTCATCTCCAACATGTACGGCTACTTCTTATTTGCTGCCTACATGCTTTTCACTTCCCTGTTTTTAAACGCGTTGGAAATGGTAACAAAAGAGATAATCCGCCTTTGTGGGTATTCCCATAATTAGCAACACGCACATCTGGATAGAGTTTCAATAGTCCACTGTTATTCAAACAATTTGTAATCACACAGACTGTGTAGTGAACCAGCAGACCAGAGCATATAGCTTTTCATTATTATGTGGTATACAGTACCCATAATATACAAATAAACTCAAAACCTGCAGCAGCAACAATGACACATTCTGTGTGGCCTTATTCACCAAACAGCTCTCTAAGAAGTCTTTATTGAAAGATGCAACACAACCACTAATTATTTGGGGTTGTAAGTGGGTAGGAAGTGTAGGAAAATCTTGCTGCATCTGTTCAACATTCTAAAAAGCCAAGTCCAGCAGCATTTATAGGATTTAAAAAATAAAGACTATAAAAACCTCGAGCTCAGAGCTTAGTTATGTGGGTGCACAGTACCACGTAACATGTAACAGTAGCCGATTTTACAGGATATGTAACAATACATACCAGCATAGCCAAAGGCAGGATCAAGCCCTTAACATTTTATATTGTGATTTGTGCTCAAAGATTTGTTTCAGTCTGGATGCCATGACTCATATTCTCCATTCCCCCAGAGCTTTATCCCCTCCTTCCCCATGACCCAAGCTAACTTTTTATTAAAATGCTCTGGATGCATAACTTTTTTAAGCCAAGTATTTACGGATTTCATCCTGCAACCTGTACTCACAGGTTGGAGTCCCCAGTGGCACGAATGAAACTATTTCCACAAGGACCGTGAGACTCGCCTGTCTCGAAACCTTTACTGCAGAATGAAAAGAGGTTTATTCCTGCTCCTTGGCTGAAGCATTTTCCTTTTAATGCCAGACTTCCCAGTTCGCCTCAGCACAGGACTAACTAGGAAACTCCTCCTCAGCTTGTTTGGCCCTTACACAGCTTTTCAAGCATCGTATCTCAGCCCACACTGCATCACTGGACAGTCCTGAGCCATTCCTACATGCTATTTCAGAAGTTTCAAAAGGTATCTCTACTAATTGTTGACTACAAGACTTTATGCTAAAAATTTAATATTGGAAGAATGTACGATTCACTTAAGTGAATACTGGTTTAAGGAGAAACAGCACAGGGCTGTAAAAAATTCAAGTCTGAAATTTCTCCGAGTCAAGGATTGTTAAAGGAGAGTACATACGTATCAGTGAAATGCTTTATCCAGAGAAGGCAATTGCCAAGCGGGTGAATATGACTTAATGATGACAGCGTGGCACTGTACGTCAGTTCTCCCCACGGCTTTTCTTGTTGATACTCTACCTGAATCAAGGAAGTAATTTTTTATCTTTATATCCATTTGTTTGCCCATTTGCATAATACGGAATAACACAGCAACAACTGCAGTGTTACCTTCCCCCCCGCCCCCAAACCTGCCAGTCTTACTTTGCATCTTCTGCAGCTTACCTGAACAACTCAACTCAAAGAACAAACGTGAAAATGTTTATTTCTAGCAGGAGGGCAGAGTTTGGGTCCCTACCTCTTGTGGAGACTCTTGGGGCTTTTGGTGACAAGACCAAAATAGACAGTATTGAGCTTATCAGCATGGCCTGCTGCTCTGGCATAAAGGATATTTCAGAGCATCCTAAAAGCAGCATTTCCCTCCCCCCCCCGTCCCTTCTCCAAATACTGTGAAATGCTTTTTGATTGATGTTATATACACCAGGAGTTGTGAAACTGAGTTGTAGAAAATACTCACATTGCTTTATCCTTTTTTTAAAAAAAATTGTGTATTTACACGGTCCTATTAAGTAATAATTCTTCAACAACAAAAATTGATATTCGCCAAAACCTGACGTCTGCACATGGCACACATTCTGGCAGCACAAATCCACATGACAATTATCTGGGTGTTTTGACTAGCTCCTCGTGTTACAGATCTAGGTGGCATTGACAATAGATGCTTTCCAGCCAATCCCATAATTTTTTCAACCAAATACAAGCAAAGAATTTCTTCTCGTATGTGACAACACATTCTTATTTCTCAAAGGTATTGTACAGCTACATTAATGAACGAGAAATGTGTTGAGGTGATGAGTTGAAAAACACAATGAAGGTGCCAATCAAAACTTAGAATACTGACAAACACTGAAGAAATTCAAACCTACATACAAAAGCTGAAGCTCAAGGCCCATGTGAAATAAAAAAAAAAATATGACATAAGAAGAGTTATCTTTGATTAAAAAATTACACTGTTTTTTCTTATGAAATCTGTTTTATTTTTTGAAAGTAAAGTTACAATAAGCAACAAAATCTCCTGCACAAACCATGCAGGGTAAGTTAATTTTGAATATAACTAAACAATATATCAGCAAAGTATTCCTTTCAGCTTCCTGGAGACTTGTATATTGCCAATTTATAATTAGTTGCAGATTTTCAATTACTTTCTAGCTAACAAAACAGTTTCATTTGCATTGTTTACTTGCCACTTAACTCAAATTGTACCCAAATTGGTTATTTTAAAATGTGACACAGATTTTCAGGGCCAAAGCAAATTCTATATATTTTAGTGTAACAAGCATCTGTATTTCAGTCTTCAGTGATAAAAGTGTACAGGGTTTGGCCAAAACTCAATCAACTCCATCACAATCTCAAAATGCCTCCTGTGCAATTTGTCAAAAGCAGATTTCTTGGCAACAACACATAAAACTACAGCAACGTATAATGAAGAACATAATCTCAGAAAATACGCAAAGTTTGTTTTGTGTACTAATTGAAACTGGGAAACCACTGTAGGCAATTTAATTCAACAGAAGATCAAAGAAATTAACCATCAAAATATCATTCTGCTACTGTGCTTAAATATAGCCCACTGCATTCGGTTTCGTTCCTGATAGCCTCATCCATCAGGAGCACACTAAATTCGAGGTGCAGAAATTTGGGGGTAGAGCGACTAACAGGAGTGATTTTATTCGGTGTTATTCAGTACCAGGCAGACCTTAGCTAACTCTGTTACATGATACTCTTTACGATAATGCACCCTGCCACAAGATTTAAGAATTGGCTGTCTGCAGCAATACCCTGTGCCAAGAGATTCCTACTACCAGGGGAGAGTAGTGTTCTCCACCCCCCCTCCTTCCACACATCCATTAAATACAGGCGACTTCTGACTTTTAGGACCGTAAGTGCAAGCCTCCGATCAGCCTTTGTTGTAGTACTTGTTCCGTAATTATCACCCTTCTCCTCCCCATATTAAATAATCACAGGTTTTAATTTTCTCTCATCTGGAATTTCCTACTCAACATCTCTAATTGTTCTGAAAATTCTTCCATCTTTGCTAGCCGATGGGGGAGGACACCTCTTATCTGGGCTAGACAGTCTCTTGAAGATAAGGACACACCCAGCATGGAGCAAAACTTCCCGTCGCTTTCTCAGTTACTGCACCTGGAGGTGTCCCCACGGACCGAGTGGGACGACACCAGTGTCACTTGTCTGATGAGTTACGACAGACTCAGGGCTTACAAGTTCACTTTAACTGTATGCAGGTTTCCGTGGCATGTATTTCTTTTAGCTTTGCTGTGACAAACCTGATTCAAAACCATGTTATCTGGACTAGTCTAGCTCTGTAGAGCTATTCTACAATTTCTCCCTCTCCTCCCCAGCCCTACCCTAGGCTAGAGCGGTCTCAGCCGTGGAGCGCCTCGACGCCAGCGCCAGCAGAGACCACAGATCCACTGCAGCGAGGACCGACTGCAGTAAATGGGTCCGCCAAAGGCTGGATAAAACTTCTCTGGACATTTTAGACTGAAATTCGATGTTGTTCTTGGATTGGGGCTGGCGTGTTTCATGAATTGCGCTAGTTTAGGTCAGGTGGTGCAACAAGCAGATGATGTTTTTTCAGTGGAGAAGCATCTTTTGGGGGAAGTGTTATCGCTATTGTTCATGCTATTTGCCTGTTTCTTTCCCTTTTCAATACAGCACGACAGCGCTAGAGTAGTCTGTCTAACACAGATCCTTAATACTAACCTACAGTATTTCCTAGGGAATACTACCTAATTATATTCTATGCACAATAGCAATTTAATAAAATATATACATAAAGAACCCCAAAGTCTACCATTCCTAGCCCCACTCCTGAACACCCATTATTGTCTCCTTCCAGCAGTAAGAAACGGGCATTTAATCTTACTTTTAACTTTCAGTCTTTAAATCAGTTTTAAATCCATGACAAGACTTTACATCCTACCCCATTGTTAGCAAGATTCCTTAATTGCCTCCTTTAAAAGACTTTATCCAACCCTTTTGAAAGTTTAAATAAATTATATCCACTGGTTCTCCTTTATCCATTATTTGTTAACTATTTCAAAGAAATCTGACAGGCTATAGAAATCGTGCTGATTTGTCCCCATCATATTATCCTCATCTAGGTCCTTTATAACTTGATCTTTAATCATTCTCTCAACCATATTTCTTTATACTGAGGTGCCTCCCAGGTTTATAATTTCAGGGATCACCCGGAACATCTTTTTAAAAGGAGGGGAACAATGTTGATCATCCTCTACTGAAACTTTTTTTTTTTTAATTTTTAAATTACGCACTGTCGCCATTTCTTAGTTGCTTTGTTACCAGCCACGGTGATCTGTGACCTCTAGGCTTGATTACTGTACCTAGATATAGTTAGGGACAAATTTGCCAACTCTGAAAAATCTGCAACTGGTACAAACACCATCAGCCCACCGTAGCAGCCGGAGTCGTCGGGATCCGTGGCTCTCCACGGATCCGAACTCAAGTAACTTCTCAATCCTGACATCCAACCCCCTCACAGGACGGACCCACGCTTCCACGGAATGAGACGATCTCTTGTAACACCGAACTACGCCCTTCTCTGAGGATCTGCTGCAGCATCAGCCAGCAACAAAGAGGAGGCTTGCAAAACTCCAAAGGCAGAGCTGGCTCAGAGGCTGGTGCAAGAGTAAAATTAACTTTTGCAAGAGAGGAAAGTAACAGCAACGCCACACCACTTTCCCAACAAACAGCAAAATTTATTCCTTGAGTTTTAATTAATAACAGAAATAAGCATATCCAGACCTTTGTCAGACAACGGATGGGGCAGCTAACTAAGGAAGTGAGGTATGTATATTTTTATTTAAACTTTAAAATGCATAAGGCATGCAGACGCTATTTTGACAAGAGAGTGAAATCTAAAAACCTAGAGAGCTATTCTGCTCGAGTTTCCTCCAAACTCGTATCATTGCCATACAGATCCAATTATCTATTACAAATTAATTCTTCTAGTCCTTCCAGCACATTTTTTATCCCTTTGTCTCTGTCAGAACGGTGCTGTCACTACTTGCAAAGAAAACCAATGGAGGAGGTATTTCCCCATTGCCTAGTGATGCAAACAAATAATCTAGCTTTTCTACACTCTCCTGCTCATCAAGCTGAACTGGGTTTGACAACTGGAATGTATTAATTAAACCCTTGCACATTTAAGGGGAAAAGAGTCACTCTGCCAAATAAAATGGGACAATAATGAGGACAGCACAGGAGCATCTCTACTGAAAAGTTGCCACATTTCTAGACGCGTACTCATTCACCCACTCATCCCTTCCCCCCGCCCCCAGGATCACCAGTTTGGTATGAAGTTCAGAAACAAGTATGACAGCAAGCAGCAGAGGAGGTAAGTGGGTGCAGTGTGCATTTTTTTAATTTCCCTTATTAATGACATGAAGAATTGGTTATTTTTAAAAGGATCGTATATGATTTCCTCCCACCATTCTTATGAAGGGAAAGCATAAGGCTAAGGGAGGGGTCCACACCGTGCCGTACAAACACTCAGAATCAAGGCCATTTTGATCCGCTCAGGAAAGGCAGAGATTGACCATCACACATGGGAACTCGACAACCCTCTTTTGGGTTTTACAAATCAATTCCACTACGGAGCGCCCCTTCCTTTTGTAGAGTAGCATGGAACCGAGGAAAACAGTGCTCAAAGGCTTGGCTTCTACAACAAATGGGCCTCGGTGCACGACAGGAGGAGGGAGAATACCCCAAATTCCCTTTCCCTTTCTAGCTTTCAGGGCAGCAGCTTGTAGTCGAGAACCCAGCAAGCCCAGTGGCGGCAACAACGGCACCGGTGGCGGGTGGTCACCTGGAGTGACTGGTGCTGTCGTCAGATGGCCATAAAGAAAAAGTCCCGTCACCACATCCTCTAACGGCATTTCCTGAAAGGGAAAGCAACGCACCAAACACTTGGAAGCAACTAATTGCTTGAGAGAGATTGTAAACTTAATAAGTAGGCCACACAGATCACATCTTTACCACCAACACGTCGAACCATTTATAAGAAAGTTTTGTAATTCTGCATAATTAAGCCTCTGAATAACGTAGATTTGAAGACTACAGAGCCACTGCACTTAAGGTTGATGCTATTTTAATTACATAGAAAAGACATAATTTGGGAAGAAGCCTAGCAGTTTATTACATTTACTTCTGTCAAATAACTTATAATTGTGTGCCAAGGTGCCTGAGCAAAGTATTGTGTTTTTTTTGCCTTTTTTAAACAGCTTATGCCACTCGAAGAGGATTACTTCCTTTGTAAGTTGCTGTTTCAACTGAAGGGTACCAATTAATTAAGCCATTTACATAAAACTGTCTTGGATCAGCTACCTACAAAGATAAAGGCTGAAATCTACCTTCTAATTGAGCAAATAAAGTTTTAAGAATAAATATATGTTGGTAATTATCTGTAATAATACAAATTAGGAAATTTAGTTGATAAAATGAATGTGTCAGAAATTAAGACTCAATTCTTATCATCCAAATTGAATAAGAAACAGTCTATCTAAAAAATATTCTTCTAATTTATCTTTCATTTATCATCACATTACATATCCTTGTATCATTTGATGTCTTGCCATATCACATGATGCAAACTGAGAGGAGGTGGAAAATGTCTGTATTTCAAGGGATGGGCTTATTCTGATTAGATTTCTTTTTTTTTTTTTTTTTCTTTTATTTTTTGTTTGGGGGTGGACAGGAGAGAAAAGAAAACCCTCTGGTTTTCACAAATAGTCATTATACACAGCAGGGAGTGATAAATGACATCACTTAGCAAAATAACCTGGGGTACTTTAACACACACAATCAAAAGTAAGCTGTTTATTTACCTAACTGTATGCAACTGATAGGAGTTCATAGTACACTAATATATCAAGTGAAATAAAAAATGTGTGTCTGTTGCAATCATTTTAGCAGGAGAAACCCAGCTTAGAACAAAATCATGGTCTCTCTAGCATTTAACTACAATTTATATTTTTTCCTCTATGCTTAAAAGATGAAATTGTACAGAAACTTCTTACGCCAGTAGGGAAAGAGATCTACATTGGAGATTTGCACTGCCGCAGCTACAGCAGCACAGACAGACGGACCCCATGAAAAATAATTTTTATGTTCAACCTCTAGCACAGAAGGTGGTTTCTCATCCTCCACCTGTGTGGTGGTTCAGCTGATTAATGGTCTGACGGTGACAGCTGTTACACATGCAAAACTTGCACTGAAGCGAGTGGTGGGGTTTTTTGTCTGCATAATGACTCGAGGACACAATTCTGAGTCGTATCACACGTTCCGAGTCAGGTCTCTTCCTTTCCTAATTACTGCATTCTTTGCTAATGGATGGGATACGTTTTCTTCCACTATACCCCAACCAACTGTTCTTGGCACACATAAATCAAGCTTACAGTACTAAAAACTTAATCTGAAAGGTTTCGTATTAAAGCTTGCTGTATCTGTCTCGATGTAGAGATTCAGGATCTCAAAAGCAGCCGAGATTGTGCATTACACATGTTGTGCCTGCACGTACCAAACCAGATCTCTAAGACTTATGAAAACATTTATGTATACAACTTGGAGTACTCAGTGGGAGTACGCATCTACATAACAATAAGCACAATGGTAAGTACTCAAAAGATCAGGGCTCAAATCAGCAAGAGATTTCACACTGCAAACATCCCAATCTCAATTTTTACTCCTAGAACAATAATAGGATATTCAGTCAGGATTACTGGGTTTCTACATCTGGAAACAGAGCTAAGAAGTAAGCTCTTCAGGGCAGAGGAGAGCCCTACTCCTAGAGCCTCCAGGCTGTGGGCTGCCCCACAATCCAAACAAACAAATAATAATTCAATATTACGCCCGCTGTCTGATCCTTGACTGCAGTACCTCAAAAACTGTGTAACATTTTGTAAAATCATCCGAACTGAGTTACTGAACTAAACAACACTTTAGTCTTTTCACTTTAACTACAGAGCACACTTCTGCCCCGTGTACAGTTCCACCCTCTCCAAGCCCACAGCTGAGTTGCTGTGGTTGGCCTTCAACAGTTCAGTGCCGGCCTTGCGCCTTCTTTTTGCGCCCTCGCCCGTGGCAGCTTCCAAGCTGGACCCGCCAGATGCAAACCCGCTGCCCGAGTCCTCTCCCGGACGGACTGATGGGATTTCCCACCGGGAGGAAACACTGGAGGCAGCTCTGAGGGATGGCACCAAGCCTGGACGGGGCCAAGTGGAACGCGTGTGCGCGTGTTGTGCGTGGCGGGTTGGGTACCTGTTTTGGGGATTTCTGCAGCTCCAGTTTAAATAGAACACTGTTGTCATTATATAATATAATTACAACACTAGGTGAATGTGACAGGCATTTACCAAGGCGTTTTACAGGCAAAACAGGGTCTCTCTTGCCCTATTTTTATACATATTTCAAGGAAACATTTCAAAAAAAAGATATAAGAATAGAGAGCGCTGCACATCTAACACCATAAGGAAAAATTAAACACCTTCAGAGATACACCTTTGCACAAGCGTACCCACACATAAACTAAAGCATACATACACAGATGTAAGTGCACAACAGAAGATACTATTCACGAATGCACGTAATGGAAAAGAGAACGCGTCACTTCTTGATCCAATCTTTACCACGAGTCTAAAATTATCAGTAAAATATGATGTAAAAACCCAAAACAATACAAGGGAAAACTTGTTTTATTTTCTGTTTCTCTTCCAAACAGTGTTTCAGAAAATCCCTTTGCGTTTTATAACTTCTCACAAAACTGAAAGAAAGTGTCACCCAGGCAGGTTTACTGATCCTTGGCCTAACAACTACTACGTAGGCTCTCTGCCTCCGTGAGAGCGCACTACCACCTAGTAGAAAGCAACACTTTTGTTTTATGTTAGCAAGTAAGGTACGATGGGTACAGTCAGTGCAATGAGAACCCGTAAATGCATCGTGTGTGGTCATTTCATAACAATGGAAATAGATAGCATATAAATGCCATTCACCACGTTACAAATAACACGACACCCACACACAATACCATTCTCCCACACTTCTCCATCCACCCTGCATCACAGTCACTGGTGCTAACATCATTAATAAAACACAATTTGGTCCATAGGAATCAGCTTTTACTTTTGTCAGGAAGCTCATCTTTCCTCCTTTGCCTACGGCTCTTTTATTATTCTCCACCTCTGGTTCTAGAAAATGGCACCACTTTGCAAAATGCTTAGGGATGCTTCATCTAGGGAAGGTATCACGCTGAATAAGCCTCTACATTGCTTCACTGTGCATGTGACAAAAGTGAAATTTCTTCTGCCACTAACAGCAAGTGTCTTATAGAAGAGACAATCCTAGCCTGAGGAGTTATTCTGTGTTTAAAAAGAAGGTTTACCTTTAGCAGAAAATCTAAAATGTTCTCCTTTGCAGGAATGTACTAATTTCTAATCTCAAGAATGATTTGAACAAGAGAAAAGAACATTACCAAAGCTGCATTTTTTACAGCTGAGGTTTTAACTTTACACCAAAAAGGTAAGACCACTGCTGCACACATGTAAGGCTGCATCTCCAGAATGGTTCATTTCTCTGAAGTCTGTCTAGAAGCTGGCCATAGGTAAACAATTCATTTTAAAGGAAATTTCCATTTTTGTAGCTCCTGGATCATTATCTAGATGTATCTATTGAGCTACAGGAAGGAGATGGTCTTATGAAACAAAGATCATTAGCTCCGAATTGCTCAGCCCATTGCTGCTGTTTTCTGTGATGCAACAACCTTTGGCGTATATACTTGAAACTATGTCACGCTTGTCTCCTTTAGTGGATGTAATGCTAATGAAAGTCTTCTGGTTAATGTCTCTGGAAGTTGATCTCATTTGTACTCATGGAACAGGTGGACAGTAGCTAAAAAGTTGCCCCATTGCCTTTACCTAAAAATGAGTTTGAGAAATGAATGCTAAAAATGAAATTATAATTCAGTTTCTACTACTTTGCCCCAGATGACTTAGACATTACCTCATTGACAAGGATCAGAAAGAAACCACTGTTTCAACTTGCCAAGCCCGTGGCTAGAAGTGACATTCTGAGCCTGATCTTAAGTAACAATCCCTAAGTAAAAGGCTAGATAACTAATTACTAATCCCTTGAGCTGTCTAGGCTATAGATGGCACCATCATACACTATTTATTTATTTGGATGAAATTCTGTATCAAAATATTTCAGCAGGACTACAGTGACCTAGCAAGATACTACAGGGATGGATGACTTAGATATGCCACAGATCAGACAGATATTCTTAGCAAGTGTATGACTCTCAAAATGTTAAAACATATGAAGCTACTTATCAAAAAGCAAAACATACCGCTGATTTTCTTTCTGATTTTTTTAACTTTCAGAACAGCATATAAAGAAACAATATTGCAGAGTCTTAATTTTTCATCAGCTAGCTCTATTCCCAATTATTCCTATATTTTATCCTCTGCAGATGCCAAAGATAAAATAGAAACATAATTAAACAAAAAGCAAGGCGGAGATGTCCTGAACCTAAATGTGTCTAAGATAACCTAGTTTTTGGAATCTAAACAAACCTCTCTTTAAACATTTCTTCTGCAGTGTGCCTTACTTGGAAGCATCTTCATTTCCACATGAAAATGACAAAATTGAATCCCTGACACCAATGCGAGTAAGACCTCAAGAGCTTTTCTTCCTTAAAATGTACAATCATTTCTCACTAGCTGACACTAGCTGTTGACCTGTATGATTTGTTATCTTCGACATAAAGTACACAAAAAGCTTTAGAAATTCCACATACAGGACCATCTGGTTAGTGTTACCCCATTTATTCCACTCTTTTTCCATGAAATGTTTGAACCAGAAATACACGAAACGCTAAGTAGAATGTTCAACAAATGTTAATGACTGACTATAACTTATCACATTTTTCATTCTAAATTCCTCATGGAAGCAAGCCGTTTGTTTTTAGAAATCTTCACCATTAGAGAATTTTCTCACTGGCCTGAAGAACTGGTATTTTTCCTTTTCATAAGACTTGTCAGTTATGTGGCTGTAATATTCAAACATGGGCAGTTAAAGTGGTATATATTTTACTTCTGCATCACTTACAGATGTGCAAGTCCTGCGATAGGACTGTGTCTCCATAGTTGCTTAACGTGTTGAATAGGGAAGGTATGTGTTGGCTTTCAAGTGCATGGCAAACAATATACTGTGCAGAAGTGCACAGGGTCATTTTCTGAAGATCAGACATGGCAATGAGTGGGAACCCATTTTCTCGCCCTACAAAAAATTTCCAAGCCCACATCAGCTTGCAAACCAATTATTTTTATACGATAAGCCAGAGAAGAAATGGGCACACACTCATCCCACTCCAGAAAAGGCAACAGCTCCACAATTACCATGCTCCCCTGTGATCTGAAAGATCAAGAACTTGTTCCCTAATTCAGACTGAAGACTCGCATCTCACACATCAGCTGAATCTCTATCTGCTGACTCTTCCAGGGAAGATGTCTCTGTTTTTCCTGCTGTAATTATTAATTTCCAAATTCAGTTGAAATTCATAGCAGCAGACATTTGGATCCGCTCCCCACAGCTCCCCTAGACACAGCCACAAGACTGTTTGGATGGATGAGAAAAGGGCAATGGACACTAGGTCTGTATATATCTCTTTCTCTTTTTGACCAGAAACTCTATCTTTGTCAAATGTAGTAGGAAAGGGCAGAACAGCACTGTTGTATGGTTGATTTTTTGGGGGGAGGGGAGGGGGTGTCTAAAAAAATCTCTCCCTATCTACACTGAAGTGCTACCATGCTCATCTGTGCACGTGGGTATATCAGATAGCATCCGCAGGACTCGGGGCTTTCCAAAAAGGAGAACTGAAGATCGGGCATATCATCTCTCAAACCCAGTGTTGTCACCGGACTGAAAGCCAGAACATTTCCCAGCCACTGATGTCGGGAAACTGATGTGTCCCAGCTCAGCTTTTCATTCGAGCAGCTAGCAATCGCCTCTCAAGCTTTTGAGCTCCCCCCGAACTCTCCATTCCAGTCTGAAAAGAAGAGCGGAGGCTCCCGTCGGAAAGTGATGCCGCTTGGCACGTCGGCCAACACCTGGAGTAGGATGGCTATTGCCGGGCGAGTGGGTTCTGAGAGCCCAGTTACCCTCCAACGCACTGACAGGCTTCCAGTGACTGACTGAGCCAAGGACGGGCCTGCGGTTTTTGTGCCACCGCAATACGTTGAATAAAACATACTTTAGATTGACTTCCTTGCGTTTATGTGCATAATAGAAATGTATATAATACACATTCAGGGGAGAAATATATTCTCGAAGCACACCCACGTTCGTCATGTCAGTGAACTTTTTATAATCTATTTTCATATTTGCAACAAAACAAAGAAGTGCTAGATTCCCGAACCAACGGTAACCCCTTACTGAGTCTATACGTGTAGCAAGAGCGAAGTAGGAACAGGATGATGCATGGCTTGAGAAAATTTTAAGAAACTGAGTCTCCTTTTATATCATCTCAGGTTCATCCTTTCAAACACTATTATAAATTAAAGAGCTATAATGAACTTTGTCACGGGTGGGGGTTTGATTTGAAGCAACAATACTACATTTGATTCAAGAATAATCTATTGCGACCTATAATACCAGTGTGCCAGCTTTTTTAAATTAACTGACCACAGCTAGCAAACAGCTATTAACATGGTGACTGTGTGGGGATACAAAGATATGCAGTGTCTGTGCTGCTGAACCACAAAGTATTTTTAAAAGAAGAAAAAATTAAAGAGGACGCCCCTCACCCCCCAACTGGTCACTAAGACAATGAACTTATTCAATCCTTACAATCTTTTGTGCTTCTTTATAGGAATATTCCACCAATTTCCAAAATTATAGCTGGTGGTTGGCTTAATGTGATTTGTGCACTAAACAAATGACAGTGTTCACAACAGGGCTAAGCATTATATTAAATCAGTGATTAGTGCACCCTTGTATATGTGTCACACGTCAAAACCATCATACAGCTTTGCAATTGATTACAAAATCCTCTGTAAGTATGTGCAGTTATAAGGCCACC
This sequence comes from Aviceda cuculoides, assembly GCA_035590195.1. NCBI lineage: Eukaryota > Metazoa > Chordata > Aves > Accipitriformes > Accipitridae > Aviceda > Aviceda cuculoides. The sequence goes on along the minus strand of JAVJGG010000061.1, from coordinate 1,356,214 downwards.
CTGACTTCGAAACATCCAGACACAGCTTACTATTCACTGTTAAATTTATCCATTCAGTGGCACTGACACCAACCTTTTCTATTTTCTCTTCTTAACAAACTGCAGATGTGTCTTTCGTGCAGGAGGCAAAACCAAAAGACTTAGGGAATGACCTTCAACATAGCACTATGGATACGCGTTGGCAATGGCCACAGGAGCAGTAGTGCTGGCTGTGCTCTTCCCAAGAAGGATGGACGCACCAGTGCACCCCACTGGTCTCCAGTGGCACAGAGGACAGAAGTGATGAGGTCAAGCTAAATCCTGGCTTTCCAACCCAGGACAGAATTATGCTGCTATTGCACTAACAGGCCAGTTCAGATCATCTGTTCTTGCCTTTCCATCAACAACAGATGGTTCATATAAGAACACAGTGTATCCTCAGTTTTTTGTTTGGGTTTTTTTTTTTTTCAGATTTTGAGGAATATGGTTGCCTAAGGACAGATATGTGCTTTGCTATAAGACTGGCTGGTAGTAAACACCCTTTTAAAAAAAAACAGTAATTTTTTTCAGAGGCAAATAATGAAAACTGCACATCTGAGGACATAACAAAAACAGTGTTTTTAACAGACTGAGAAATCTGTAAAGCTGAATTTTAAATGACTATGACAAATCAACAAAGTCCATTCCTGTAACAACTTAAAAAAATGCAAATGAAGAGACTGGTGGCTTTTTTTTTTTTTTTTTCCAAGCAGGCAAGCAAACTTTTTTGCTGTTTGCGTATAAAAAAGAAAAAAAAAAAACTTCTG
>JAVJGG010000061.1:1325423-1348699 GCA_035590195.1 Aviceda cuculoides | reverse complement strand
CACTGTCCATGGTGCAGCGCACCCGCCGCCCCCGCCCGCCCCGCCGCCTCCGCCGCAGCGGGGGCAGGAGCAGCCCGCTCGTCCGTCCCGCCGTCTCCGCTTCCCCCTCTCTCCGGCACCCCCGTCCCCTCACGGGCCCGCGGGCGGCTGAGTCCTTCCCCGCAGTTTCTAAACGGCTCTCGGGGGCTGGCGAGCGAGGTGCTGAAACGCTGCTCCACGGCAGCCGGGGATTTTCCCTTGAGTCTTAGGAGGACGCGGGGCGGGCTGGCTGGCGTGACACAGGAGTGTCCGGCTGGGCATGAGCGTCTTCCATGTGAAAGCAGCCACCCTGCTCAGAAACTTGTGATGTGTTGTGTTGGGTTTTGTGAGTGTCGTGTTGTGTTTTGGTTTTTTTTGGTGGCTTGCTGTTTTTTGTACTGGTGAATTTTCGGTTGGGTTTGGGTTTTTTGCCTTTTTTCCCCCTCCTCTAAATGCTAGTATCTCGGCAGATCTGTACGTGCAGCTTTTCCTTTTTTTTTTTTTTTTTTTTTTTTTTTTTTGGCAAGTCCTTGTGTGCTGTTTATTTGTATGTGCTTTCAGTTCTGTTTAGTCTTCCTATCTCAATAAATCTTTAAAGCACAAATACTGCAGTAAGCTTTTATTCCATCTTTTTTTTTCTACCCAGGACAGGTTTGAAATTAAAGCACAAGCTATGAATTAAGGACAGGAACTAGCCATATTGCTTTTATGTATCACTCAGTGTCACTGGCATGTTACGGTTGGGGAATCCAATTTCCCCCTTGTTTGGGTATCCATTAAATCAGGTTAGGGTTGATTTTTAATAGTGTGTAACAAAATTGGAACTTGGTATGAAATCAGATTTATAGACCTGTGTCTGTACAATGCTTTCATTTCAAAAGCTTTTTTTTTTTTCCTTCTTCTTTCATGCATACTGCAAAGAACCCTCACAAGCTAGATGCAGTGCTAACCACCCCCACCCCCCCCCATCATACCTACTAGTTTTGGTCTGTAGAAGGCTATCTGTATCAGGTTCTTTTGAGATGTTGAACCTTCCTATGTAGTTTTTCCTCCCTGCAACACAAGAGCTATCTACCTTTATTTTCTGGAGTTCTTGATCACTTTGTTGTTTGTCAGTGATGTAGAAAAGCTGTCATTACAGAATTCCTTGAAAGATCGTAACTGGAGGCAGGTTTTAAGGCAGATCTGTGGGTGCTGTTTATATTCAGGAAATAGGACTTTAGATTTTTGGCAGTATGTAACATGTATGGGACGTAAGAGAGTGAAGACTGCACTTTATGTTGCTGGTTAACAGATCAGTATGTGCCTGGAAGTATTATGTGAAAAAACCTGACAGAAGAGAGGATAAAAGGAGTGAGGCTTGCTTTTCTGCCCAAAATGACAGTTCCAGTTTGTTGAACTGGGATAACAAGATTGAAGAAGCAATGGGAAAGGTAGCATGAGTTTACAGGAATGAAATTAGTGTTAGCTGGAAATGAAAGGGAAAGGGGAGTAGAAATTAAGTGCTCAAAAAGGGAATAATTTTTTTTTAATGTTTAAGGTGATTGGATCACTCTGTTCATGTTGTCTATTTCTAAATCAGAAACAAGTTAACAATAAAGCTGTTTTGGAGCCTTTCGTGCCTAGGTGACTGGTCTGAATTCGAATTACGATGACAGAGGACGTAAGTTATTACCTCTGCAGGCAGTTTTGGTCTTATTCCAGGTCTTGGTGAATGTATTCAGGTGATAAAGCTACTACCCTGAATGACACTCCTGTTAAGCTGCCTCTGCTGAGAATCTGGCGATGGCATTTCTTGCCAGCTGTACCTCTCTTGTAATTACCCCCAGCAGTAGTCGCTGGCAGAACTGGGGTGAGACATATTAATGCCGTTTTGTGGAGAAGTGGCAGTGAGATCTATTGTGGGTTCATCTTCTGTCTCTCGTAATACACCTGCGTCTTAGATTATTATTTTTTTTAAGTCAGTCTATTTTAAGTAATAGAGTAAATATGTGATTCTATAAAGCACAGAAATGAGTTTCAGGGTGTCTCTCTTTAGCAAATCAGACTCCAACATCATTAACTCGTTTCAAAGTGAACTGAATGCATTTTGTAATGCTTTGCGTAAGCCCCAGAACAGGATAGTTATGAGAGTGGCTCAGGCTTTTTGGATGTAGATCTTTCTGTTCTGGTTTTGCTTTGTCTTCAAAGAACCTATCTGAAAAGTTAAATGTGGCAGGATATTGCAGCAAAGAGCTCTCTAATCCTTGTCTGTCTGGTCTAGGTGATAGTGATACCACTGATACATCCTCAAAAATTCAGATAATTGCAGAACTGAGAAGAAAAAATAGAAGTATCTCTTTGGATATTAAACTGGATATATTATTTTTAAATTTATTTTGTGGAAAGACTTTTTTAAACTGCTTTTTACATCTCGTACAGGACAGATAACGTCACTTAAGTCAACAGTGAATTTTTGGAATTGAAATCGTTGGCTGTCAAAACAGGAGATAATTTTGTGTATTAAACAAGTTCAGGTTATCTGAGCAGATGTTGTAGCAAGCTAGAAATATGTATGCTGCTGATGTAACAGAAGTTATATACTCTCTTATATTGTCAATTTATGTCTTTTTAATAAATGTATGTGTTTTCTACTGCTTTCTCTCTTCGTGGGTAGTACTGCTACCTCAGTATGCAACTTAATATGCTAAAAGATGAATTTATAGGGTTTTATGGTATCTGTTTATAAAATATTGCCTGAAATGATCATATTTTTGAACTAGATTTAGTTGAGAACGTGTAATTCAAAAACTTCCCATCTATTGTTTTTCTCTCTGCTCCCAGAAATTGGAGGAACTCCCAGAAACATCACTGGAAGAGCCCCGTCATGTCCCATCTTAATTAGTTTCAATGATGCTTTTATGTCAATTTCATTTATTAATATTTTCTTTAATAACTGAACACTGTAAGACATAAGCCAAATGAGTTGTGACAGAGGTGCATTGGGTATATTTAAAAATAGCTTGAGGAAGTTGTGAGTAAAGTTATTTTTACTCAATACAGACAGTCTTGCGTAAGGGACTTCTTGCCATGTGATAAGGAGCAGGAATTGTTGAATGACTTTCCTTAGCTAAGAGGATCATTTACCAGATAAACTCTCTTTCTGTCTCTCACTGTTTTTGCAAATGTTTTTTTAAGTTAAAAAAAAAAAAAAAGAGTTTAGAAAACTTGCAATGGTTTCAGTAGTTCACCAGCATTCCCATTAGGATGAAAATTTAATTTATTTCAGACAATGTACACATACAGAACACAAGCCTATTTCCCAAAGACTGTGCAACCTCTAATGTTCCCTGGCGTTTTTATTTTAAATTGCTTTTTGTTATACAGCATGGGAGGAACCCGTAGTGTCCTTACTGAATATGCTGTGTACTTCCACTAACCCACTGGCACTAGTTGTGCATAGGATGCAGTGGGACATACCAGGGGTGGAGAGTGATGAAAGCAATAGCAGTGGTAATTATGATAGCACTTCTCCTCACCTGCCACTGAACCGAGACTCACTGGTTGGCCGAGTTAATACTGGCATACGTAGAGGTGAGTCTTGAGAGGAAAAAAGGTGTACTTTGCTGCAGGATGAGTTTAGGGAGGATTCGTATTTTGCCAAAGTGTGTTTGTAGTTTGTGATTGATCTGAGAGAGACCTTTTTCACCTGGACGTTGGGCCGTGCTGCCGTTCACCTTGAGAGGTATATTACAAAATCTGTGATTCGTCATTTGATTTGATCCTGCAGTTCCCACTGAAAGATTATGGGAGCTCCATCTGAATAAAGAGGGAAAATTAGGCTTTCTATTTTTAAATAGCTTATGAAAACAGATATGGGATCAGCAGCTTCTGAGATGGAAGGTATATTGCTGCCAAATCTTTTCAATGTTTCACTTAAACTATTTGGTTTTAGTCAGTATTCATGTATTTAATTAAATACCATGTTTCCAAAAGGCACGTTTATCCTCTCCTCTAGGCACTCCTTGACATATTTAAAAAATATATTTTTACCAACAGACTCCTCTAGGGTCTCCTCCATTCCTTATAATTAGCATATAATTGTCACCCAGCAGCTGAAGATATAGTTAAAATTTTGTGATCCCCCAGAAGAGTTCTTCCAGATGGGCCTTGCAAGGCCTCCCCGAAGGTTGGGAAAATGCAGCATCCTCCTGTAAGCATTAGCAGCAGTTTTCCTGGCCAGAGATGTTGAACGTGAGCAATACAATGGCTATTACTAAATCAGAGAGAGGTCATTTCCTCTCTTAGAGAAATGAGCATGTATAGTCAAACATAGGGCTGATTTGTTTTTTTTAATGTTAAAAAATGTGACTTAGACTTACAGAAATTCCATTTGGTTTTGTTATTGCAGTTGCAATTTTAAGACATCCTTCTCTGATAGGAGCTGTGGCTTGTCTGGAGAACCACATGTCTCGGAAGATGAAGCAGTCCATGTTCTCCTAGTTGGGGAAGGGGGAAAGTCCAAACTGGGTTACGGCTTTGTGCTATGTGATGTATACCAAATAAATGTCTCCGCATTTAATAATCCAAATGAATGTTGTCTCTCAGTTGGGGTTAACAGAATAGGCTATGAACATGGTGTGTGAGACTCTAATTTGTAAAGCTATGGTAACCTGTGGTAACCAGTGGTGGTTTAAGGCAACTCATTTTAAAACGGATAGGCAGCATAAAAGTTGTAGATCCTGTTATTTTGGGAAAGTGTTTGAGAGCCTTAAGTGTTGGTTTAAGAAGCTGGATTTTCTGATCTAAAATATCCTGGTTCATGAAGTAGAGCACTAATTAGAAGTGAAGATGGCATAACGAAAGCCCTTTCTGCTGTAACTGAATGACCTCTGGGAGGACGTAGCCTGGCACCCAGTTTGGAAGCTTTTGGCTTCCAGAACAATTTGAAAGAAAGGCACTTTTCTTTTTCTCCAGTTGCAATCTATGGTTGAAAACAAATTGTACTTGACTACATTTGATGGAGTACTGAGTGCTGTGAGGGTATAAACTGTTGCAGTTCTCCTTTGCAGCAAATCGGAGATTAAGAAGGAGTTGCTGAATGTTTTCAAGTTTACCATCAAAAGCATTTCAGAGATGTGTCTATAATCCTGCAGAGTATCTTTCGTATGCCTTATGGTAGTAAGTAGAAGCTTATGTAAAATAAGACCCACTTTGTACAGTGTATCCCACTGTGTCAGGTGATGTATGTACACAAAACTAAAAATGGATAGAATGATCCCTAGAGTTACCTAAGTTGTGAATGAGTATTGGGTACCATCTTGGCCTTTAAATTAATGCAGAAACACCCAGTCTCTAAACACATTCACAAATGTTTCTGTGATCTGTGCTTAAGTTGAATATTACTGTCATAATTGCAAAGTAATGTTGGTTATTAAGGAGGGAGAGCTCAAATACCCCTTTCCTGCTCTGTCATACATATAATTATATCAGACATTGTTTTGAGCTTCACACAGTAATGCCCTGTGAATTGGCTGGACTTGGCAACTAGCAGCTGTACTATGTCCAATTATAACTGTATAGTATGGTGTTTTCTCTGATGCATACCCCTCTGTTTCTCATTTTACTATCTAGGCTTATTTTCCTATGGGAGTAAGCTACATTGAATATAAAAGAAAACAGTCTTTCAAAAACAACTTCCTTTGTGCTTTGGTACAATCAATATTAAGAAATCTAATGTTGTAGTACATGCAGATGCAAACAGTGGAGAAGCAGAGACTTTGATATTTCAGATTAATAGCTACTAGTGAACTCCAGTGGTGTATGGCATATGCAGAGAGAAAAAGATCAGCCCTGTTTGAAAGCTGTGTTTAAGAGCCCAATTCTGCCAATTCAGGATGTGTGTTGTGATACAAAATTGCTTCTACAGTTGTGTGGTGAGCTTGCATTTTTAAATAGTTGTTTCTTTACAGAATTGCATTCTAAATGTGGCTACTTTCTAGAAAGTGTGGAAGTTGGAAAGAGGTATTAGTCCAGAACTGTCAACAATAGTGAAGCAATCCCGTCTGGCTTTATTCTTGTTTTAATTTACAATCTTTTTACAAGTGTGAGGCCTGTATTGTTGGAAGACTCCTACTGGTGGTGTTTAGAAAAAGACATAACCACGAATCCTTTAGAATTATGAAGTTGAGATTGTGAACAGGTTGTTGTTTGGTTGGTGGTTATTTTTTTTAAATTGAGCTGGAATACAACCTTGAAATTAAACCACAGGTTTCTAGATACTCAGATACCTAGATATGACACTGAAGTAGCCCAAGAGCGGGGCATGAAAACTGCAGGCTTAATAGCCAAAAGTATATTGAAATGACCAATTCTTTAAATTGATTGAATAATATCTTTGACAGAAGACTTCTAATTTTCATTGTGTTACTTCATAATTGCAGTTTGCCTGTGGCATTTAATCTGAGATCTAAAATACTGAGTTTATATGCATGATCCGAAACCGTGTTTGACTAGGTGTTAGCTCTTTAGCATCTGCAGATAGTATTGTTTGTTACTCATTGTGCAGTTAAAAATTACTAAATAAGCCATAAAGGATGAGGAAAGCAGAATAGTTTTTCAGTAGTAACCCTATTTTGCTTTATCGAAGTCTTTTAGTACTTGAGAGGAGAATTTTCCAAGTGCTGAGCTTGTTCAAAGCTTTGTAACTCCATTAAGTTGGTTTTATATGGGTACAAGCTAAGGTAATTGCTTTCCATCTTAAAAGATAGTTTTTTAAGTAGTGTCCTTCTGTAGATGAATGTATGAGTAATATTAATCTTATGTTTGAAATAGTCTTGGGAATTGTACTAATCACACAAAATCCTGTAAATTACAATAATGTGCCCCATAATCTTCACTAGCTTTCCCCTTTTGCCCCAGATAAGGGGATAAAAATATTTTAGCATCCTCTTTTGTTTAAAGTTAAAATGCTTTAAGTCTTGTAGTACTCTTAGGCTGAACTTGATATGACCCAGTGTTTCTGAAGCTACAACTTCTACTTAATCCAAAACGCTTAATGTAGGGCGATTAAGAATTGCTGAAAATTTGAATTCTTCCTTCCCTTGTGTTTTTATGCTCAAACAATCTTTACAAAGGGCTGTTTTTTGAGAGCAGAGTACAGTCTTTTGTTTCTGGATAAAATTGATGGCTGCAAATGAAAGAATAAAGAAGGCTCTCTATTCATGTCCCCCAGCCTTTGTTTCAGTGGGCATTGTTTCAGTTTATAAGAGCTGTTTAGTACATATAGATTGCTGGAAAGGCTGAAAGATTCCCAGGCGCATCAGTGCAGACTTGTTAAAAATCCTGCTATCTCCTCAGCTGCCCACCCAGGACCTTTTTGTTTCAAGGATACCATGAAAGGCTGTTTGTTTTTCTTTTTTTTTTTTTTTTTTCCCTTCATCTCATTTGCTTTGCGGTCACCTTTTGTACACTCGTTTAAACGAGTCTCGCTATTTTTCTTTCAAATTATGGAAGCCTTATCAAACCTGTGATTTGAGTTCTAAAGCTGAGGGAGCTGGCAGTTGGAATTGTAGTTATTTTTGATTTACCATCTTTTTATCTTAAAAACTCAATGTGTAAATGGACTATTTGGGCTTAGCTACAGATGCAAGTTCCAGCTTTGCAGGTAGCATAGTCCTGTGGTAGCTTAAACTGTTGCTTTATGTTTGCTTTCTCGTTAGGGTCCCCATATAAACATTTTAACATACGTAAATAATTGTACACAAGTGAGATACCTGTGTAGTACTTAAGTCTCAGTTAAATCCACACCACAGTTTAAGTTAACCTGACACTTGATAATTACAAGTTCTCTTACTGGGTGCTTACCTGGACAGTGCATTAACTTGGGAGTTAGAGAGTAAATTTTAATTTAAAATTTTTATTTTTTTGCTAGTGTCAGTGTTGAGCTGCTTAGTTAGGATTGTGTTGGTGTAAGCGCAACACAATGTGTTACAAATACCTCCTTGTATTGGTGATAAAGTTATTCTAATAGGGGTTGGCATGTTGAGCTTGGCCATGAGTGTCAGTGGAGAGATTACACTTCTGCCCGATCCCTCTTCTGTGAGGAAACCCTTGTGGTTTGAGATGCTCCTGCCCTGCCTCTGCTCTAATGCTCTCTTTCCCTGAGGTTACTATGGTAAATGGGTGTAACACCATCATCTCATTCTCCATTCCTTTTTTTCCTGTTTTCTGTAGGGCTTTCTTTGCCAAGTGTATGCAGAAATGCTTTCATGGCCTTGAGTAGGTCTACTTGATGGAAGCCCATCTGGGAAAGTAAAAAGGAAAATCTAATTTAAGTCTTGATCAGATTTAGGCATGATATAGCAGCACAGTTGCTCGTGCTGTCAAAGACCATATACTACATCTGGGCATGCACATGGATAGGCCTTTACTTGGCACGTAGGCGTGTTTGAGATTGTGTGAGGGCTCTTGGATGTATCTCAGCCCAGGCTGGCATGGGAGCTGGCCTCTCTGCCTTCTGCAGCGCGAAGGCCTTTTTCCATGTATGGTCATTTAGCCGCATGTAAGGTGGGCTGTTGTCTTGTGCAGCATTGAGAGCTAAGTAAGCATGAAAAATTGGAACAATAAAGAAGTAGTTCTGGGACAGCAAAGCCCCTTGTTTGACAAGGCTAATTCCACACCCCCCAGCCTCATTTTCTTTCAGCCACCTTCCCCCTCCTCGCTCCTCCTTTATTAAATGAACTGGCTTTTATTGGGGTGGAAGCTGGGTTTCCTTTTCCCCTCTCGCCTCCCCCTCTGTTCACATGTAATTTGGAGAGTTAATCTCCTCAGGCAGGAAATGTTGTTTCTTTCACTCTTTCTCTCCGGCCCTTTCCATTTGGCTCTTTTAATTGGGGCCCAGACCAAGGAAATGGCCGCACCACAGAGCCCAAGCAGGAAGAGGGCTGCTTCTGTTGTGGGGCCCTGAGCATCCCTTCCCACTGCCCTGGCTCGCGTGCTCCCCTTCGGCAGATGCACCCTTTGGCCAAGGATGGGGGTACCCAGCTCCCCTTGGCCAGCTGGGCAGCCCATATGACCTGGGGAAAGCTGGGTCGGAGATGTTGGTTGGCATTTCTGCTTCTTTTCTGAATTCCTCTTCCCGCTTCAAGTCAAGTCACCCAAAGGTTTCAAGATATAACATCGCCCAGGGCCATCTCCCCCAGCTCCCTGGCAGTATGAAGGCACTTGGCTGCGAATATTTGCTGTGGAATCTCTTTGAAAGACATGACGTCATAAAACCTCATGGAAATTCTCCAGATTTTTCTTTATGCTTTCCCCCCAGTTTCTTTTAAATAAAATAATTCAGTTTTAATGAAAAATAGAGAGCTGGGCTTCTCCCTTCACCCTCTACCTGTCTTGTCTCTTTAGGCCGAAGGAGATTTACAGCAGGCCCTCTTGCTGGCTGAGAGTATGTGGGGCACATGGCCTCGTGTGGACATTATTTTGAGTGCTGCTGGTGAATACGACTCGTAGTGCAAGAAACCATGATTGATAGTACTATGAGATGTGATTGCTCAACACTCACTAGATGAGGGCTTCCTTCAGAAAAGACAAGTAAAATTGCAATCCGTGCTTCACTTAAAGGCAGGGCAAGGCCACGTTGAGCTTTTATTTAATAGAGGATCCCAGGAAGCTACTGGGAACTCATGGGAGAAGCCCATCCTAAAGCAGAGCAAAGCTAGGCAGGAGTAGGCACTCGGAGCCCGCGGCAGCCTCTGAAGGTGCTGGCTTGGTGTGTGCAGGGAAGCACGAGGAGGCTTGAAAGGCTTGTGGGAACAGCTGTTGGAGCCTGGTCTGCCGCTCATAGCAGAGTCCTGCTTCCACCGTGCCCTTTGGATGGTGAGGTGTGCTGGGGACGAGGCTCCAGGACACTCTTCATGCCTCCTATGCTAGCCCTTGGCTGCTTCCAGCTCCTCTGGAGACCCGATCAGGAGGGATGAAGCACGGCTGCTCCCAAGCAGGGCTGGGAGAGGCCGGTCAGCTGCCAGCAGGCTGGGAAGCTCTGGAGACTCCAGTCTCCTCCTAACCACAGTTTGGCCTGAATGTTCCCAGCTCTCTGGCAGCCAAAAGCATTTGGATTGCTCTTTGGCACCGTTCACCACTCCCAACAGGGTAGTGATTCATGCTGGGAGGCTAATTATCATTGAGTTCACTCATCCCTCTATAGATAACCTGTGGAGGAGAGGGGATGAAGCTGCACATTTGTCACCTGCCATCACCCACGGGACTCGATGCCAGTGCAGATGGCTTCAGTGTCCTGCATCAGTGGGGACACGGAGGACCTTGTCTGCACTCTCTGACTTCGGGCGCTACCTGGGAAAGAGAGGTTCGGCGGGCAGCACGCGGTCCTGCTACGGGAGAGGCATCACCCTGCTGCCACACACACCATGCATGGGCTGATGGCCACGGGGTGCCCTGCTTAAATATTTGCTGAGAAAAATGGGCTGCTGAGCATGCCACGCGCAGCAGAGGGGACTGGGCCCTGAGAAAAGCAGCTGGATTTTAGGACTAGATAATCAGATCTTTGGCGTGAATTGATGCTGTTCTGGAGAAAGCAAAGCTTCGCTGGTCCATACCGGGTAAGCACCCAGCCTCTGGAGTGGGAGGCTGGGGTGGCTGAGGACAGGGATACCTGGAAAGCGGATATCCTCACTCAGATGTGAACCCAGACATGTCTGGCAGGAGCTGGAGTGAGGCAAGAGAGATGTCACTGAAGGCAGAAGTAGCTGTGACCCACAGGCTATCTGCCATCTCCTCTGTCACCTACTTGGGGATATTCAGTCCAGTGAGGACCTCAGTCTCCAGGAAGCTCAGCTCCCAGAGTGCATGAACCAAGGGGACGGACTTTTCTGGAAGACTTTTTTAGGCAGTGTGGGAAATCCCGCTCCTTCCCGTGCCGTGTGCCTCTGCATGGGGACTTGGGAGCCGTCCCCAGGCTTTGTCTGATGCTGGCTGCGGAGCATGCAACGGGCTGTGCATGGGTCATGGCTCACTGACCCGGCCTCAGGGCTGCATGGGAAGCTGGCTTTTGCAGAGACAGGTTGACCTGTGCATGTAGAAGATGAAGGGCTGTACCCTGCCTGCAGTGACACTCATATAATTCCCTGCACAAGTGCTGAGGAGTGCTACACCTCTCTTTGTGCACCTCAATATCATCTGGGTGGATGTGGTTCCTTTTATTTAAAGCAAAGCAAATGAAACCCCAGCAGCATCCCCTTGGGCTAGCCAAGACGCCTGGCTCTGCTTCCAGTGCACCCTCGCCCTCCAGCAGCCTCAGACCTTGACCTCCACTTCCCTCAAGCCTGACCACTTAGAGCCAGGTAACAGTGCTTGTAACAGGGCTCGGGTCGTGCTGAAGAAGGCAGGGAAAGGCAGCGTGCCCTGCTCTGGGCCTCCAGTGCTGGGCAGGGCAAGCAGGAGCCTCCCTGGGGCAGGGGCAGGGCTGGACTGGACGGGCAGCCGTGCTCCCTCCGTGGTATCGCAGCATCACGTGGGGCTGGACCCTGGCTTGTAGGATCCAGGCACAAGTGGGAAGCTGAGCTCTTCGGACCCATCCCCAGCCGCCTCGGGAGGCTGCTCATGGCTCAAGGCTCGGACCGGGAGCAGGCAGCAGTGGGCTCACAGGCATGGCACTGGGACAGGGATAGAGGGGCTGTCCAGGGGCTCACACGGATGACATGGTGCCGCTGGGTACAAGTAAGGCCTTTTGATACTACCCATGTGTGCAGCAGGGGAAGGTGACAGGGATGGAAAACCTGCAGCAGAAGCTTCTTCTCGCAGAGCCTGGTGGAGAAGGAGCCAGCCCTGGGTCGGGACAGTGCTGCTGAGCAGGAGCTGCAGCACGTGTGGCTGAGCATCGCTGCTGCGGGGGGACCCCAGGGCCTTGCCCTGGTGCATGAGGGACACAGGATGATGTGGAGGGCAGGGAGGAGAGGGTTAACCCGGTCCCCCAGGTCCTCAGCTCTTGCAGAAGATGATGCCACACTCTCCAGCTCACTGCCTGCTGCCTTCCCCCTCCCTCCCCACTGCCCGTCAGAGCTCTGAATAGGGAATTAGTTTTGCCTGCGTTTAGACCTCTTAATTAGCTATTCTTTTTGCTGGGCTGGGGAAGAGGAGGGGCGAGAAGAGACCCTCACGCACCCCCAGCTGAGCCCTGGCCCTGCTCCTGGAGCAGCACAAAGGAGCCCAGCAGGCAGAGCCATTGGAGGGCACTGGGGACGCCAGGACCTGTCAAAGCTTGTTTCCCACCTTCCAGAGCCAACCTTTTCTGTCCCAGCCAGGAGACAGCCTGCCTTAATTGGGCTGAAAATCTAATCATTTGTACCTCCGGGCCTGGGAAGGGGGCAGGGGAGGGTGTGCAGAGCCCGCAGCCCCGGAGCAGGGCAGGGCAGCTGGGTGAGGGCTGGAAGGATGCAGGTGGTGGGAGGAGGGACAGGAGTGAGGACAAGGGGGAAGCATGTAATGGGGAAAGGCAGGATGCAGATGAGGCAGGAGAGGGGTGAGCAGAGTCCCAGAAAGTGCATAGGCTTGTGGAGGAGCCAAGAGCACAGAAAACTGAGTTAAGACATAAATTAAAAGTCATTCCTTTGGTGGGGGGGAACCAAAAAGCACACCAAACCAAAAGTGAGCTGAAGGGTGGAAGGGAAAGAGAGCAGCAAAACCCACATTACCACTTCTCCTGATCTCTGTCTGCTCTGATGATTTGACCAAGGCAGCCCTTGTGGTCCTTACATCTCCTGCCAACACTCAGAGCCTGAGACACTCCAGCATCACATGTGCACAGCCCCGCTCCCATCTCAGCGTCTGCTTTCTTACTATGGCTTTGCCACTGCTCTCCTGCCCCTTGGATGCCGGAGACTTACCTCTCCTGCCTCAAAATAACATGTGCAAGCCCTGCCCAAAAGAGAAGAGCAGGGATAATTATTCCCAGGAAGGGCCATGCAGCCTCTGCCATCGCTCACGTTTGTGGGGCAATGACTGCTCCAGCAGCTGTGCTCCCAGCTTTCAGCTAAAGGTTTTCCAAAGCTCAGGCTGCCCGTGTTGCTTGTGATATCGGGGTGGGGTAGGGAGGTGCCAGCCAGTGTGCTAAGCTGTGTTCAGCTCAGTCCGCACAGCTTTGCCATCTACCTGGTATGTGCAAGCCAGGTTTGCAAAGTGAGAACCAGCCCCAGCGCCCTTGCATCTTGCCTGTGCTGCTTCTCTGCTTACACCACTTACACCCTTCCTGCTTTAAACACCTTTACACAGCAGCTGGAGGCCTCCCTGTATTCAGGCTGACTGTTTTCAGGCAGTGTCACAGGGGCAGCAGCAGAGGACAAGCCAGGGAGCAGTTCAAGCACATGCATCCCATCCAATTGCTTGTGTCTTTCAGCACGGTTTCTTCAGTACTGGATGTTTTCACCAATACTCTCAAACCACGCTTCTCTAACTGCCCTCTGTTTAACGTGAGAACACTTCGTGTCTCCAAAACGATACACACAAACCAGGGTTCTGTGTGTGCATGTTCCCTCTCCTGGGTTTTATATAAAGAAACAATATTCTCCCCACAGTTCCTTCATCAGCTCCACCAAGCTTTGGGCCTTATTCCTCCAGACAGTGTCTTACTGATTTCTCATCTTTTTTTCCTGATGATCTATCAGAAACCAAAACCAAACCCCAAAGTCAAAGTCTTTACCAGAATTTTATTCCTTCTTTCATAAGGGATCCAAACCTTCACGATCACGCAAGGGAGGGTGAAGGGAACGCCACTGTGAGGAGGCTGCGTCCCGTGGCTCTGCCCCATCCCATGCACCAGCCTGCCCACACACATGGCACCGTGGCCAACCCAGCAGCAGGATGGCAGCTGGGCAAACTGGTTTGGGCCATGAGCACCAGTCCCCTGTAATCAGAAGCAGCAAAGTCCAGTCCACACAGCGCCTGCTCCCGCGCTCCCTGCCCAGCACCCTAAACCAGACCAAAGGCACAATAACAAGAGCCAGACCAGAGAGTGCAACTAGATAAGTAGGAGAGACGGAGGCATCAGAGTAGCCCCAGACCATGGAGTGATGGATACACTGGCAAGGCGTTACTGTCTGGCAGTGTGGAATTAAACTGTGGGCTCCTTGCCAGAGGATGCTGTAGAGATACAGAGTAAAAGGGGTCAAGAGTGGAGACTCCAGCCAAAGGAAACCAGGCCAGAGACGCCTGAAACTGAGCCCACCGTGGTCCAGTGGACGTGAAAAACCTCCAGGGTGTAGGAAACAGTCCAGAGAGCCGGGGACAAAGAGGGATGAGAGAGCCTGGAGAAAGCCCCGGGGTGTGCAGGGACTGAGCCCCGTGGGGACGGAGGCTGGCAGCAACGCCAGCCAGGGCAGGCGTGGTGCGAGGTGGCTGCCCGCCGCTGCGACCGCAGCCCTGCCGTTAGCTCCACGGCACAGCTGGATCGGCTGCCCCGGGAGCCTGGGAAGCTGGGCGGTAGTCTCAGCCCTGGCACTGGCAGAGCACCAGGCATCGGTTCTGCACCAGGAGCGCCTCGGAGCTGCTGGTAAGACATCTGCAGAGCCCGAGATCTTATTGCTGGGAGTCAGGAACAGCAGATGCTCGGCAGTACCACTCCTGGCTCAGCGGGCAGGGAGGGCAAGCCAGGGATTTGGCCTGATGGTCATCCATCCCAGGAGATCCTCAGTGTGTGAGGAAAGGACAAGCCCAAGGGGTTCATGAGCTTGTGAACAGGTCCAGGTACAGAGGGCCAGGAACTGCTAACCTTGTAGCAGCGTCCTCTCTGGGCAGTCGTGTGCAATGAGGAGGGGTTCGAGCCCTGGTTTCAGAGGGTTGGTTTGGGAGAGGCTGCTTGGAGGGCAAGGTGATGCAGGAGAGCACACGGCTGGGATGGGGCAGGGTGCCGGGCTCCCCAAAACTCCTGCCGCTCTGCAGGGTGCCGTCCTTCGCACAAGCTGTGAATGCAGCTGCAGAGAGCAGCACGGCGGGCTGCAGTGGGCGCCGGGTCAGCTGAGGTAGCTCTATCCCAGCCAGTGACGATGACAAATAGCAGGCAGATAGAGGCAGGCTATCTGCCCCTGCGATACCCTTCCATTTTCTAGCAATTGATGCCTTAGCAACTTCCTGAGCCAGGAGCGGTATGCGTGCCATCCCATGTAATAGCCACCATAGAGTCTGCCCTCGCTGAATTTGTCTAATCTCGTTTCAAAGCCGTGTGTATTTTTGGCCTGCACGGCATCCTGTGGCAATGATGTCCACAATTTAATTACACATCGTGTAGGATAGTAATGCCTTTGGTCTGCTTGGAACCCAGGGCCAGCTTGTTTCATTCATAACTTCTCCCTGTAACCTCAGCTTCCTGATTCCAGTGGAAATTAGTCAGTGAAATGCTGGGACTCCCGTGACTGGTGTCCTTTTAGCTGGAGGAGTCTTTGGAGGCACGCAGCCAAGGCTGACCTTGGTGGAAAGCACAGGGAGTTTAAGGCGAGCAGGATGGCCCTGCCCAGCAGGGATGGAGCGGTTGGGCTGGGTAATGCTCCTCACCATCCTGCTGCAGCAGGAAGAGGATCTGGGAGACCCATACAGGGCCAAGGCGAGCGACCTCAAGGGATTCATGGGCACTGGGGTTCCTCAGGCAGCTCATGTCACTGGTTGGAGACATGACGCTTGGGGCAAGGAGTTGGTGGGTGTAAGACATCAGAATGAGGTCACGAAGCAAAGTAGGATCACGAAAGAGAAGCAGAAGGGCTGTGGTGGTGTCGGAGCCTGCACCAGAGCTGAGCAGAGCTGTAGCAGGGGAAACCTGGAGCACCTCCTGCCATGTTGCCCCAGATTGGACTGCCTTGAAAAGTGCAGCAATGAGGGCCCTCGAGGGTTGATTAACACTGATGTAGACACTCCTCTTTAACATTGCTACCTAGTATATCTGATTTTAACTTCTTGTGAGTAAAGGGGGCATGCCAACATACGAAAAGTACTGTTTGAATAACCGACGCCCAAATCTTTCCAGCCAAGATGAAGAGTTACAAACCGTGATGGACAAGGTGGTAAGACACTTGGTTTTAGTAGATTATCCCACTCAGCATGTCCACAAAGCCTGGCTCCAGCATGGCCATTCTCCAGCCAGGTCCCAGTCAGTGCTACATACCTCCTGGCACTGGTGCAAGAGTCAGGCTTATGTTGGCTCTTATCTGTGCTATTATTGCTTTTGGCTTTGTGCAGGAGTCAAGAGTGCAAGAACACAGCAGGACCCTTGGTGGTGACCAAGAGGTGATGGGACAAGGACTGTGGACATCTGAAGGCACTGAGAAGCACGACTGTAAGTTGACTTGGATAATTTGAGTTGATTTGAATAATGAGGAACGTCCTTTGACACAGAAGGTCAATAAATCACTCGCTCACTGGACAAAAAGTGCCACCCCCCTGCTGGGACCTGGAGCAGCTTCAGGCCTGGACTTCACATCAGGGTAGAGGGAAGGGCAGGATGATCTCCTGCAGCAAGTGCTGCCTTCGTCACTCTTCTCCGGCAAGGAGCTCACATCCTCTCTGTCCACACCACCCTGCCTGCAGATGCCTGCCCAGCCAGCGCAAGCCCCCAGTTGCAGCGTGCCCCTTCCTCACCTTCGCTCTCCAAACTGCACATTCCTTGCAGGCAGCCACCTGCTGGAGCAGGGCTGTCTGGATGGTGCTAAATGAAATTCTTTTGATGAATATGTTATTGGGTTTTTTTGTTAAATGCCGATTCAGAGCGATCAAGACTTGTCCTGAATTTAGATCAAATTAAGCAGTTTCCTCTGGAGGAAAGGAAAAGTCTGGAAAAGTTTCATTCAGGCATCAAAAAATGAAATAATTCCTGTGGACATTTCTGTCCAGTTGGTGAAGCGGAGCTGGGTGGCCCGTGCAGATGGCAAGGGAAAGCCCAGTTACGAGGGTGCAGGTGCAGTTGTCCCTCCCCAGGGCGCTCCCAGCCTCTTGCAACTGGTGCTTGTGTCCCCTTTCCTGCTGCACGTGTCCTGGTTCCCACATCACCCTGCAGCAGCCGATTCCACGGGCAGGGGCTGCACAAGAGTTGCCTCCGCTGCTGGCTGAAACACAGGGTGCGGAGGAAGCCCTGCCTGCTGGGGAATGTCGGCAGGATCCGGCAGGGTGCTGGGTGCTGGGGCTTCCTCCCCTCCTCTGGCCACCACACGGGCAGGTGCTGCCCTGTCTGCCTGCCAGCACCTCTCCCCAGATGATATCCCCGGTTCGGAGGGCTCTGAGGGTGACAATCCAAGGCTTTTGGTTTCTTTACCAGTTTTTAATGAAGAAATCGCTGTTTCTCCTGGTGGAGCCCATAGCCCACTAAGGGCCCAGCCTGGATGGCATGAACAGGAGGGATTTCTCACCTGGGAGGAAAGACGCTGAAGAGCCCATCCTCGCATTGGAGCAGACATTTCACAGCTCTCCCCGGCTCGATGTTATTCCTTCCCTCTGCTGCTTCTTTGCTGCTGCCCTCTGAAACGTCCATCAGGACAAAGGCCACGTCAAAGTGTCAGCTGTACCAAGAGCGTTTCTCTCACTCCCTTTGTGGTTTGCTCCGGGGCTGATAAAAGACCCACAAGCTTCTGGATGCGAATCCTAGTTGCGCAGCGTTTTTGCAAGCATTTGCATGGGGTAAGTGGGAGCGAAACGCCCCAGATCAGAGCAGCAGCAAGTTGCACCCATGAAGGGCTGGATAGGACGGGAGGGTGAGCAGGAGCCAGGCTCAGCTCCACGGCTCATGCATTTAAACTCCTTTGCCACTAACTTTCCGGCCGGAGGGAATGACTGACAGAGACTGATGGTGTCTCTGCCTGTGTGTAATCCTAGAGCCTGCTGGATTTGGGAAATCTCTTTCATTGCTTTAAAAAAACAAGCAAGCGACTAGACTGAAGGGTCCCGATTAACGGGGAAAATCTGGGCAAAATGCAAACGCCTTCTCAGGTTCTCGCCCCTGCGAACTGTGCTCCGCATCCCGGGGGAGGGCGGTGAAGCCTGGCTCAGGCTGCAGCGCAGGAGGCGCAGCCCCAGCCCCAGGGAGGGCCAAATCTTGACCGCACCACAGCCATGTGAACAGGTCCTGAATGCAGAGCCAGAGCTCCCCTCCAAGCCACCCAGGTCTGGAGACGGTGTTTGGGTGAGGAGCACTTCGTAGGCACTGGGAAGTGCTGCTGGTCCTGCCAGCTCTCCCCTGCCTGCCCTCGATGGGCCGTGCTCCGGGATGCTTGTGCCCTCCACTTTGCAACAGCTGCCTTCCTCCTGGGCTTCGCACTCCTCAGGGTCTAAAGGGAGAGATGTCAGAGATGATGTTATTACGTTTAATTGTTATTCACAGACAGGCTTTTTCAAACAGCAATGTAGGGAGGATTTGGCACCCACCCCCTGATTCTGCCTGCCCCCTTCCTGAGGGGTTCCTGAGTCACCCACCCCCATGTGTATCTCCCTACATCTCCACAGCATCTTAGGGACAAGTAAAGCTGGAACTGAATCAAGAGAAAACAAATGCACTGGCAGAACACAGCTGAAAGCAAGCTGCATGGGTGCAATACAAACTCCCCCAGCAGGTTGACCAAAGCCTACAGAAAGCGAGAAAGCTGTAGTTCCTGCAGGTTTTGAACCAGGTAGCAAGCAGGGTTTCTAGTCTGCACTCAGGAAAGCTGGGATGCTGCTGTGTGTCTTGTGTTAGAAAGACCTTCGTCAAGCATATAACCTTGTCTTCTGTGGCTGATATAGATTCAGTTTGCAGACTGGAGTGAGAAATGCCAGGTGGAGCATCCACAGCAGCAAGTTTCCCGGCTGCTTGGTAATAAGGCTCTGGAAGAAAACAGGAGGCAAGAGGCAGCCGGCTGCACACACTTGGTTGAGAAGCTGCAGCTCAGAGCTGGTGCAACCTCCAGCACTGAGCCGCAGAGGATGCTCCGAGCTGGCACCGGGGTCCTCCGTTGGACTGTGCGTGAAGTGTTCCAGGGCAAAAAGAAATCTTTTCCAGGAGAAGATTCACCTGGACACCAGCACCCCTGCTCTGCCCCTCCTGGCTTTGGGACAGGCTCTATCATGGCACAAGGCAGCTCAGTGCTAATCACTCTCAGGGCCTAAGCTCAGCCCAGCCACTGGGTTGCCTGGGTTTTAAAGACAAAAAGAACTTATCCCTCCCGTAGCCAGTGCGGAGCCAACTCTGCTTGTGTTTGTTGCAGGGCAGGAGGTACAGATCAGAGGGGGAGGTGGATGGGAGAGCTCCACAGCGAAACTGTCTTCCTCAGGGTAAGGATGAGGCCACATGCTGACATAGGATCCCATTTTCCATCCTGTGTCAGCCCATGCCTCCTGCTGCCTTCCATTAGCTTCTCTTGGACAGGGACCCATGTCACTGCAGTGAGAAATATCCCTCCTGGAGCTACATGAAACAGGAGGAAGCAAACCCGTGGACCATCTCTCTGACTGACCCTTGCCCCTTGTTGTACAGGAGAAGTTCCAGGCTTTGGCAGTATTAAACCTTGCACGCATGCTCCTAGGATTGCTGTAGCCTCTACAGACCTTGGCTTAGTGGGCGATGGGCCCAGCTCCCCAAAGGCACTGAGGTTCCCTGGTGATTTAAGCTGTCTGGCCCTCCCAGCCCTGCTCTCCTCTGATGCCCATGCCCTGCTAGGGGTGGGCAGTGCTAGCAGAAAGAGACGCCTCTTCTCTGGGGGACTCTCCGGGATGTAGCTCCTCAAAGCTGTCTCTAAGACCCAGCAAAGGCTGTGCAGGCACATGAGCTTGGAGCAAGGTGCTCCAAGACCTCGCAGTGTGCTGGAGAGAGGGGCACGAGCTGTGTCAGCTGGAAAGAGAGTCCCACAGGCACGGCAGCATCACGGCATGGTTATGGGAGGAAGACTCTGCCTCCTGAGGCCACTCGCTGGGGCAACCTTTGAAGATGAAAAAATCAAAGAAGGTAAAAAATCCTTGAAGATTAAAAAACCTTGAAGATGAAAAAAATGAGAAGATGAAAAAAATTCATCCATGCACATTTGCCTTCAGTGCAACTCCCAGGACACAGCCCCTTTGCCAGGGGAGGATGTTGTGTGCCTGGGGTGCCAGGCTGGGGAGAGGAGCTGGGCTGCAGCTGCATTGTGGCAGGTCACCCAGGTCCCTTGGAACCTCAGCACAGGGGTGTCCTGGGGGAGCAGTACATTAGCTGGTGCAGCAGCAATTCAACTTCTGTGGAGCTGAGTGCAGGTGACTGAACCGCTCAGTACTCCCTGTGAGCCCCGTGGGGTCGGCAGCCAGCACTGAGCCCTGTCCCAAGCTGGAGTCGCTTGGGTCCCTCCATCACGCATTAATTACAGCCGCAACTTAGTGTCCCTGGGAACATCATCATTGTGGTGCTCCCTTCAGCCTCAAGCTCACCGTGGCGGGACGTGTGCTTGCACCCAGGCGAGAGCTGGGAGCACGTGGGCTTGGGGAGGGGGCCCACAGGCAGACTGGGACTGCAGGGACCCAACCTGCCAGGGCCCTGTGGGAAGGAGAGATCGAGCCGGCGCTTGGGGTAGGCTAGAAGAGGCAGCAAAAGGGAAATGCTACGTCCTTCAGCAGCGTTTGCTGAGGGATGGATGTTTGCAAGAAGAGGTGCGTGGGGAGCGGGCTGGGGATGGGCTGTAGCTGGATCTTTGGTCTGGCTGCAGTTGGAGGAGGTTTCTCGTAGCTGTTTTGGGCAACGGCTGGGTGCGTTGCGCAGGGCTGCGGCCTGTCCTGTTCAGCTGCAATGGCAAGAGCTACCATCGCTGGCTGCCAGGTCTCCCTGCATTTCAGAGTGGCACAGGGCAAAAGGCAGGGCTTGTCAGAGCAGAAAGGAAGGGGTGGCCAATTTGGCAAAGTCTTGTGTCACCAGGTTGGCCTGGGGCTGGTCATTTGGGTTTGGTTTACACTGGCAGTAATGCATTCTCCCTGGAGACTGGCTCAGGAATCCCTGAGGTATTCAAAAAGCGCATAGACGAGGTACTCTGTGCCATGGTCTAGTGGGCATGGATGACGGTTGACTCAATGATCTTGAAGGTCTTTTCCAACCTAAATGATTCTATGATTCTATGATTCAGTGCTGCTCCCTGGCGTGGCCACCCTTAGTGGTGGGCCATGTCCCCAAGGCATGCTCTAGCCCTTTTATTCGGGACATTTTCAAAAAATAGCTGCCCTGAGCAGTTCTTTCTGCCTTGGACTAGCGTTGACAGCCACTGCCACGTACAACATGACGTGGCAGCATTGCTCTGTGTCAACACATGTGGTGACAGATGTATGCCAAGCGGGTAGAAATCTCAGAGCTCCATGTTGTTGTTTTTTAACGTTGGCAGCTGTCCAGGGATCATTCCTGGTCTCTCTGCCAAGGAGCGTTCCTGCAGGTCCCCTGGGAGAGGAGAGCTCACCCTGGTGAGTTTTTGAGGACTCCATCCTGACATTCCGGCTTCTGCCAAGCCCCCGGCTGAGCAGTGGGCACTTCAGGCTGGAGGGGCATCAGGAAAATCAAACTGCTCCAGCCGGGACTTTCCTTCTGCAAATTCCCTTGCTGGAGGGTGAGATCTCCTGCCCACGAGTGCTGGGCCACAATGACTGATGCATGTGAGTATTTACAGGGCGAATGACAACAAAACTGCTGATGGCTGCAGTGAAACAGCCCTCCTTCTCCCTTCCTGCAATGCCAACATCTGCCCAGAAGGAGCTGTGCCGAGGACACCAGCCTAGTCAATACAGTCCATCACGCGGCAAGTGTTACAGTTGCTATGAATGGATTGAGACCAACCAAACCTTTTGCTCAGTTCAGCCTTCTCCACCACCCTGGGCATCACCTGTCCCAGTTGTCTAAGCTATAGGCCACAGCAAATTGGATGTAATCAATGCCAGGCTGTAAGGGAAGCGGGAGGAAAACCCTCCTTGGACTTCTTCACATGTAGTGGTGATGGGGTAGGTTTTTCTAAAGCATTTAGGACATCTGGCACTACTGGAAATGCAGCAGGATTTGGGCAGACTGTTAACTGTAACTGGTAGAGTAATTGCTTTCAGGGACAGCAGGGAAACGGGGGGCTGGAGTGAGTGGTATCAGGAGAGAAAGGTGCTGCCATCCACAGTGCAAATGTCGAAGGACGAAATCCAGGCAACTGATGGGGACTGTAAGGTACAACCACACAGAATACAGGGAGATACAGGACCAGGCATACGGCAGGAAATCAGTCTGGATTACAAATGGGTGAGGCAGCAAGGGACAGGGCACAACATCACGGTGCCAAGAGGAAGAAAGTTACGAGGAGCTTGAAAAGCAGAAAAATACCTCATGATAAGGACAAAAAAGGATGCTAGGAAGCTCAGAATAGTAAAAACCCCCTACTTGGTGTAGAGAAAATATATTTCTGAAGCACAAGTAATCGCCTCCCTGGAGCTTCAGGGGTGATTTTTCTTTCCCGTCGGGTCTTTGGCACATCTGAACTTGGTGCAGGGTAAGTGCCAGAGTGGTGCTGAGCTCCCAGGAGCGTGGCTATGAGGTTCCACGGGGCACTGCTAGGTCAGCTTCTCAGAGGAGACCTCTGCCAGATGTTCCTCCCCAGCCCCACTGGGGAAGGGCAGCACTGGGCAGCCGAGGGGGGGTTCTGGGGTCTGCACAGAGTTAAGTCCGTAAAGCAGAAGGCTGGGGCCACCTTTCTTCCTATCCTCTTTCCCTTCCCATCCCATTTTCTCTTCCTATCCCTGATGGGGTGGGAAGAGAAATCTGTGAGCTGGTGAATAACTTCCTTAATACCAGGACTACTGAACTCCTTACAGAAATTAAACCTAAGTAGGTCTATGATGAAAACGAGAAACACTTGGTGTGTTTGTGCGTGTCCCATGTCTCATTCATTTAACCCTCACAGTGACGTTTTTGCCCCAGGGGAATCTGGCCAACTAGAGACACCCAAGTCCTGCCCCCGAGCTCTGCTGCACAGAGGTGTGTGCTGAGTCGCAGCCAGCCCCAGGCATGTGCTTTGCTGTCTCCCTTGCCTTCACCAGGTTTTGGGGCCAGCCAGCTGCTCTGAGCCTCCGAATTCCTCCTGCTCGCAGCAGACCGCAAGGAACCAGCAAGCCCGTGAGCTGCTGCGGGAGGCTGCTCCATGGACCCCTGCCAACCACTTGCCATGGCATACTTTGGGAACCGCTTCTTTAGACACACTGACGAGAGCAGGGTAATGTATTTCTACTGGAAAATAAACATATCTCTAATGAAAACCTGGTGCACCATCGTTTAG
>JAVJGG010000061.1:1308712-1319290 GCA_035590195.1 Aviceda cuculoides | reverse complement strand
CGAAGATGGTTGTTTCTCTGTGCTGTTATTTTTGTTTTGTCTTCTTCAGACCTTGTCACTGACGTTTGAACTAATTCGCCAAGCTCTCTAGGGTTGGGTTTTTTTTAAAGTGTATAACAATTAATTAAGGAGGAAATTTTAAAGAAAAGTACAAATCTATGAAAGAGTGGAATCGTTTTGTTGTGTGGGAATACATATAGTCATGTAGAGATGTTAAAGGAAATTTTCTGTGTACAGTTTATTTATTTTTAACGTTTGTGTATAGGAAAAAAGCTAGAGATTATGCCAGAAACTATTGGAAATGTTTACTTGAATATTCCTTTAAAAACATATCAATGTAAATATGAGCTATCACTGATCAAAACATTTTTAGCAATAAACTCTATCTTTGAAGAAAAACCCCATGCTGCACCCCAGCTCTCTGGGAGACCAGCGGAGACTCGAATTCTTGCTCGGAGCAGGTGATGAGTAAAGGGCTTTGGCTGGGCCACGCTGGTGTAAATCGCGAGACACCCCGAAGGCTGGTAGAGCTCCACTGGTTTACGCCTCTCTGGGATCCCGCTCTAGGTTTTCTTTGCGTATATAACCTGTTGGGGAGAAACAAAAAGACGGGAGAGAAATGGCTCGTAACGCATAAAAGAGCTGCGATGTCCCGGACAGGAGGTGTCATCTGAAGTCCTTGGGAGATTCCTGCTTCGTGTCGCCCGTCCCAGGCTCCCGCATGCTCTGTGGCTCTTGGATTTGGCTCTCCCGCTGGCAGAGGAAGCGGTCGAGGTTACCGCCCCGGCCATCAAAGCGCCTGACACAGCTTGGCAGCCCCGTGTGTGTCAGAACAAATGCTTTTTCTCAGCTGCCGCCACTAGCACAGGAGGGAAGGATGGAGACGAGCACCGTGCCCAGCCCTGCTGCCGCGACGAAGTCCCGGGGCTGGCATCTCTCCCCTGCGGCGTAACCGGGTGCGTGCTGGGGTCAGGAGGAAGCGCTGATCCTGCAGTGGTGCTGTGTGCCCTCAGCTTGCCATCCTCGTGTGCTGGGACCGGTGGGACCCCCCACTCTCCCGCTGGAGCTCATGGAGCCAGGGCAAGGGAGAGACGGGACGGCTCCGCAACGGGCAGGCTGCCGGCAGCCGGGCCGGCTGGGGAGGAGCCCGGCACTGGTGAGCGGGGGCACTGGCAGTGCAAGCCCGCTCCCGAAGGAGGTCTGTCTGTTTGTCTGTCTGTCTGTCTGTCATAGGGCTTGGAGCAGGGCCCTGACGGGCTGCCAGGCCGTCCTCCTGCATGCTCCGCGTGGGCTGCTGGTGCTGGAGGGGAAGGTCTGGCCGTTCCCTCCGGTGTCTGAAACGCGCCCGGCATCCCCAAGGAACAAACTGCTGCCGAAGGCCCTTGCCAGCGAGGAGCTGCGCTCCGCCAAGCCGTCTGCGGAGCGGTGGGGAGACCCCGTCCCCCTCCAGCTCAGCATGCAGCGGAGGAGAGCAGCATGACACCGAGCCCGTGGGAAGGCACCAGGACCCTCTGCGGGGTCTGGCTTGCATCCCTCCATCTTCCTCCAAGGGGACCGCGGTCCGGCGAGCCCCCCTGGGAGCAGGCCTGCAGAGCCCAGAGGTCATGCACAGATTGAGGCTGAAACAGGGAGAGAGCTTTTCTAATGGACACAGTGGGGATGAGGTGAGAGGGACAGTGACATCCAGCAGCCAATGTCCCTGCAGAGCCCTGTGGCCATCTGCGCGGCCCCGCACGAGGAGGCAAGTTGGCCTTTCCACGCGTTCATCTGTGAGGGACCAGGGAAGGGGGGGACATGGAGAGCAGGGTGGAAAAGAGACCTCGGCAAAGGCAATGTGCAAAACATCAGGGGCATTTGGGAGAGGAAGGGGAAAGCTCATTTTGCAAGAGGAACAACATCTGTGGTGTGGGGGCCGAACATCTGTAGGAGGGAGCATGGGGGGAGGGCATTCTGGGAAAATATTTCTGACATAATCCCAACAGTATCTGGTGTGTTGGGATTTGGTTACAAATGGCCCTCTAACGTCTTTGTGCGTTTTGTTCTGCTGGTTCCAGGGGCACACAGAGACCCCTGCTTTGTGCTAACCTGGGAAATAAACCATTCGCTGGGCTCAATGGCTGAGTTCAGTTGCACGGGGAAGGGGGGGTGGGAATGGGGAAGGCGAGATTTGTGTGAACTCCAGCGAAAACCAGCCTAAAAGCCTCCGTGCCATGTGCTGGAGGGAGGAGGGGCACTGCCTCCGTCTCTGGGGAGAGCTCAGGGGTCCTGCTTGAGATGACAGCTTGTCTGGAAGCAAAAGTATGAGAGCCGAGAGCCGAGTTGCTCGGTGCAGGCAGGGGCTGGGGAGCAGAGGGCAGCCCCACAGGGTGCACGCCAGCTCACCGGGCCCTGCCTCGCCAACCTGCTGCGGCGCTGGCTTGCGGTCACCTCGTGCCGATGCACGGTCACCTTGTGCCGAGGAGCCTCCTGCTCAGCTGCCCCGGGAGGCAATGAGTCGAACGTGTGACGGCCGGGCCGTGGGCGTGATGGCTTGCCTCGTCTGCTGAGCCTCAAAGGAGCGAAAGACAAAGGGGAACAAGCCTGGTTCTTTGGTGCGGTTATTTCATTGTCTCCCCAAGCTGCTTGTGATTAAGGGACAAGCTGGGGGGGGTGGGGGGGGAAGGGGGCAGAACAGGCAGAACCGGCAGAGCCCCAAGATGCAGTGGGTGCTAACTTCTGAAGACATGGGTCTTTCCTCCTGTGCTCTGGGGTGGTGGCCCAGGAGATGGGCCCGGAGTGCCGAGGGTGGGTGGCATCCTCTAGGTTGAGTCATGCTTGTCATCACGTTGGCAAGAGACATCCTGTGGCCACACACTGACAAGTGTGTGCACGCCCACGCCTGGGCACCCAACCGGTCCCTCCATTCACCCAGTATTTGCAGGGGGACCATGCCCTGCAAAGCCGTAGTGAGCCACACGCTTTGCCGTCTCCCTTCTCTGCCCTGATTCTTGGGGCTTAAGCAGAAGGTGGTTAGCAGCAGGACCAGCTGTTTAACCCCTTCTTCCTTCGGGCAGGGCAGAGTGGATGTGGCAGAGGAGGCTCCATGGGACCTGATGGCTGCCCCATGGGACCTGATGGCTGCCCCATGCACTGCAGGCACACGTCCACTGGCGTGACAGGGAAGCGAAGGAGGCTTTCCTCTCCACAGCCAGCACTGGCCAGAGCTCACCTGCTCCGACACCATGTGCTGTGCTGGGGCAGCTCCCTTGGCTGGATCACGCCCATCTCTCTTCCTTGTAGTCCCTACAAAACCTGGCTCGGACCAGAGAGCCCCTCTCTTGGGTCTGCAGAGGTCTCCATCTCTTCCTTCTGCGTGTCAAGGCCCTTCTGTCACCTGGTGAATTGCTCTCCCATGCATGAACTCCAGATTTAGATGATCTTGTTTGTCTTGGGAGAGAGCGTGAGCTCAGGATGGCTTCTGACATTTGACTCAGTGGTACGAAGGCACTTTTCCATTTGCCTTTCACATCCTGCTTTGGCTTTGACGCCAGCAGCAGGTTAACTCTTTTGTGTATGTTGTAAAAGGGTATTTCATCCACATTTTCCTGTACCACCTCACCCTGTTTAGCTCAGGTCCCCTCAGCTAAGGCCAGTCTCCAGGAATGCAGTTTCTGTTGGTGCGCCGGCTCTGCCAGGGTGACCCCGATTCACAGGGCCGGAGCTCACACATGTCTAATGCCAGCTCTTGAGATACCTGACTCGGGCCCGGGTGATGATCTAAGCCCATCACTCATCATTCCTAGAAAGGCAGATGAATGGTCTGGAGGCAGTAACTGGCCTCCTCAAACTTTCAAGCCCAGGCTAAACTGCGACTTTTCTCAACAAGGAAAATTGCGCTTGTCTCCTCCCCGGCATGAGCATTTGCTGTCACTCACCTTTGCAGCCCGGCATGGCCACCAGGAGCTGCCGTGGAAAGCCAGTCTCTCTGGATGCCTTGCTTGGTCCACCAGCAGGTCCCTGGTGAGCCCGTTCTGCTGACCACTGCTGGCTAGGAGCTCCAGGTGAACTGGACCTGCTTCCTCCAGGCACCCCCAGCTCCTTGTTCGTCAGCACAATGAAAAACATGCAACAACGCTGACGTTAACGGTGCCGGTACAGGCCAGGGTGGACCATGCTGACTGTAGGCGTGCCCCATGGGGTAGGCAGAGGTGGGCTCCTGTCTCACCGTCTGCCCAGGGCTGTCAGGTGCAAGGGTGGGGGAGTCTGCTTCCTCCATGCAAGACCCACCTCAGGCTGCCTTTCTCCCCGCTCCTTTGCAGTTCTCCTTAGCTGCCTGTGTCTCCATGTATAGTAAACACAACCACATGCCCAGTCGCTGCTCGGCAGAGCTGGGCCCTGACCCCTCACCAGCATGTGCGTGAGGAGATGCAGGGAGTATCTAGGACTTTACTCACTGTCACTCCAGAGGTGTTGGACAGGCTGCTGGTTCATCTGCAAAAAATGTGCCTGAGCCTCCCTTCCCCCTCAGTGATTAAAAACAAACATTAACAGCAGCACCGTCCAGGAGACATGGTTGCTCTTCAGCATTAGCTGTTTGGTGTTCTGCTTAAAAATGTCAGACACCCCGTCAAGGAGAAGGGATCACATCATGTGGCGCCTGGGAGCCCAATCAGAGAGGCAGAGCCGCGAAGAGCAAATCACGACTAGCTGGGAGGCAGCCCTCGCAAGCCGACCATTGGCTAAAATGGCTCTTTCAGGCGGCCGGTGAATGAATCCATTCACAAAAAAGCAGGGCTAGTTTGCAAACAGCCAAACAGTCTACATATTTTTTTTTTGCACTAGATGAGTCTGCCAGGGAGACACCCAAGCCCTGAAGCAGATGTGTGGGATGTGGCTGGTGCAGCCATGTCCAAGCCCAGCATAGGTGCAATGAATTCGGGAGGACTGATTCCGCCTCTCTCAGTTTGCAGGCCCTGCCATTCCTCCCGAGGAGGTTCCGTGCCCTGCCCAGAGAACTTCAGCCTCCTGCCAGACTCCCTGGAATGGGGCACAGACCACCGAAGGCCCACAGACCACTGTGGGGGTGTGGTAGGAGACCCTGCTCTTTGGCATCACACAGACGTCCTGAAAAGGGAGAGGAGCCCTTGCAGAAGCTCATAGTCCCAGAGATATGACAGAGCGTATGATGGGGAAGGCTCCTCCTTGGATCTGGAAGCTGGGAGTGAAGGGTATTACTTTGGGTAACTGCCAGATGTGGGGCATGGCTGCTCACAGAGGGCCTGACTAGGTCAGCCATGTCACATGCCTTGTCACCCACGAACATGGTCCTTGGAAACCAGTTATCTCCCCATGCTGGAGAACAGAGGGCAAGGCGGCCAGCCAAGCTCACCGGCCACCTCCCATTAGTTAAGATCTGGACCTTCCCCCCCAGGGAAGTCTCACAAGCCACTACTAAAAGCTGGGGCTTTGGAGCCAGTGCTGCCAGAGCTGCTGGGGGTCCACAGTGAGGACCCTGGGAGCTCCCAGGATGGCAATTTTACCTGCTGAGCAGCAGCGTGCCCAGCGTGCACCACACTGCAGGTCCTCTGTCTCAGCATTGGCTGCTTTGGAGGCAGCCTTTGGGGAGGCAGCAGGAGGCAGAGCTGAGCAGCAGGGATGTTGAGAAGGGAAGTAAAGGCTGCGTCGGTGGGTGCCAGGGCAGGACAGCCTTTGGAGAGCAGGCTCTTGAGTCTGGGGTGGGAAAAGAGAACAATGGTGCTGGAGAAAGAGAGCTCCTTATCATGGATGCTGGCTCACTCTGAGGGATCACGTACAGGTGTTCTTGGAGGGTTGTGCAAGAGCCATCAGATGGCCTCTGAGGCTGGCTGTGTCCTCAAGCATTGTCTGGTCTGCTTCCATCCCATTTACTGCCAAAAGACACTTTCTCTCCAGGAGATGGTACTAACAAAGGACTGGGCCTCCAGCCTTGGCTCGGTTTAGCTGCTTTATTGGGACAGGGACCATATTTCATCCTGGAGCTGAGATTAAGCACTGAGCTGGACTTGGTGTCCCTCTCTTTGACCGTATTTTAGGAAAGAGCCTACTTTTGCCTCCTCCCTTCTCTCCAGGAACTGCAGCCAACAATCCTCTTGGACGCCTCTTTGAGCCAGAGAAGGCAGCATGTAGGTCAACGCATAGCCACGAAGCTGGACTTTGCTGCTAGTAACGAAGACATTGGTGAAGGTGCGTGTAGTGTTGTGGCACCCAACGGGAGCCCTCGGCTGAGCTGTACCAGGAGGTGCCTTCAGCACTGGCTGCCCAGCGGCTGCTGAACTGGTCTGCGGTGCGGTTTCTCACCCGGAACGGGGCGGGGGGGGGCAAACGGCCACCGCCGCCCCGTCGGCGGGTCCCGTCCCACCGGCCTCGCCGCCGCCGGCCTCCCCCGGGGAGAGACCGGGCACGTCCCCCTGGGAGAGGAGTGCCTTACCGGAGGCAAGCGCGGGCCGCGCACGGGTGGGGGCTTGGGAAAGCGGCACCGACAAGCATCGTCTGCCTCCGGCTCCTACGGACGCTCATCCGCAGGCGTCCGCTTTTGGTGGCTCAAGCTCGCCTTGTTCTCTTCCAACCCCTCCGCCTCCAGGCCGGGTCCCGCCGCAAATCCGCGGCCCCTTTTTTTCCTCGAGGCTTTCGCCGGTTTTTCTGGGTTTTTCTCGGGGGTGGACTGCTGCATCCCACTCCGGGGGCAAATAGCAACCCCTGTTCGGAGCTTGCCGAACTCCTGCAGGTGCTGCGGGCTGATCCCAGCTCCCTTCTCGCCACCAGCGGCCTTGCCAGCCGGCATGAGAACCGGGTCACCGGAGCCCAACGACGGGTCAGGGCCGCAGGGCCACAGGCGTTCAGCGTAGCTGCCCTCGAGCAACAAACCGCACACGCAGCTCACGGGGAACTGCAGCCCAGCGTGGGATGAACAGGGCTTTTGCCTTAGCACAAACATCGCCTCCTTGCTTTCTCTGTCTTGCCTTTGCCTGGCGAACTCCCACTTTATTGTAAGAGGTGGACCTCTGGTTTGCCACTGCCACCCCCAAACCATTAGCTACCTGCTAAGTACCTCCTCGTCACCTTCTGTCACACTCCCCGCTTTAAATAGCAGGCCACAGGCTGCCACCCTCTCCTTGTTTATGGCTGTTCCCAGCCCCTTCACTGCCTATTTTCAGTCTCTCGTTACCACCCCCACCCCATTCTTGATGTGTAAAACAAGAGTGTACCTCCTCTATAGCTGCCACCCCCGAGCTGAATGTCTTTCCCACCTTTCACAGCTTCACACAATGAACCCGCTATTCCATGCTCCATGCGCTCCTTCACAAAAGACTTCCCACTGCTATTCCCACTCTGTTCAACTGCCCTCCTACTGCTCCCTCACGGCCTACTTATTCCACACTACAATCAACCTGCTCCCATTCGCTCCTTCATCCCAACAGCCTGACCTCTCTCCACTCAGCAGACTTCATACTACACCTCATCCGCTTACTCGTGCGGTAAATTTGCCCCATCTCCCCAGTCACTGTTTTAAAACCCGTTACTTGTGCATTTACGGTGGAAAAACCGACCTTTACGTACTGACTCTGCCAAGACAGCTACCGTTCCTGCCACCTAAGTCTCAAAGGAAAGACATTCTCTCCCTTATTCATAGGACATATCTTCCGCTGCACCAAGCACATATCCGCTCACTTCTTGTGCTTCAGCAAAGAAAAACTGGAGTAGAAAGTAAGTTTCTCATACACAGAAACGATACAACCAAAACTTAATGCATCCTTCTGCCCTCTTCAGACTTTCGACCCTCCTAGGTCAGCGAGGTTGGAAAAAGCTAAACAGGGCTGTTTTCAGTTTACCTGACTGTCATTTTGCTGTTTGCAGTTTGTAGCAAGCTGAGGCGTAAGATGATCTTCAGGTCTCTCCTACACACTGCCACAGAAGAGGACCTCAATCCTAGCCAAAAAAAAAAAAAAGCCCAACAGCTTTGACACACTTATTCTCAAGATTTAAAAGCACAACACCCCCCCCGCCATTCCCTACTCATTCACATTGGACAATTTGCCCCTCCCAAAAAATCAAAATACATTAATAATGCCTCAATTCTAATCTCCTAAATAAAAAGGTGACATTGTTAAATCTGGGCCCTCGATAATGACGAGCGGTATCAACATTACCACAGTTAATATTAATTTACACAGAGATTTGCGCTGACCCCTCTGATTTAGGCATCTGTACAAAGTTGGTTACTAACTAGTTCCCACTGGCTTAAACGAGACAATTGCAATGAATAAAATTCGGGACATATGTTTTTGAGTTACATTGAAACACTATTTACCATTTAATTTGAACAATTTTAAACTTTATTTAATTTATATGTATAATGTACTTGGCAACTCCTAGAAATGTTTTTACCTACTTAGACATTTGCAGTCTTTAGGCTTCTCTGGTTTTTCTTCATACTACAAATATTTCCATATACAGTGAATCAAAGCAATAAGAGTATCTCAGAATATGTAAAATGTATAATCTCATTGTTAAAACAGGAGCAACAGTCTGTGGGTTTTTTTCAGATTCCTGACAGGGTTCTTGGCAGGGATTAAATCCTTTCTAAAGGCTGCTGCAAATGTGACAAAAACTGTTTCCATAATTTTACACTGCAATGCATTATTGCATAATTTAAACAGCTAAGTAACTACAGAGTCTAGTATTTTCAGTTCATTTTCATAAAAGAGTGATTATACATGCCTGGACGTCGAGGCAACTACAAGCAAGTATTGCGTCATGTTCCCACTATACTTTGTGTGTCTCAGTCATATGCATCTATTGTTTTTCCCAGAAGTGAGATATTTTATACAAAACTGAAAACATCACACTGCCTGATGAAAGATTAGGGATGAAAATTTATCTTAAGGCCCAATGTGCAAAATTATTGGGTTGCAAGACAAAACACATTTTGTCATTGGCAACACCATTATACATCCTGTAAGGTTTCTCACATGTTCATATTTATTTCTTCAAAACAAGAATGCTGGCAATGTATTTGCTCTAGGTATCTCCAGCACAACGCACTCCTAACTTTTGTATCAGGAAAGAATGGAAATAGTAGTATTTGCGAAAGTGGGAGGTTACAAGCATTGTTAAACCAGGCATACCAGTTTCACACAGATTTCTATCATCGCATTTCAATCACATGGTTTTCTGCTCCAAACCAGTTCTTTTGACCCAAGCAGTCAGCCAGGCAAAATCTGAGAACTATCACATTTTCCAGCCAGCAAAGCCACTGTTTATGAACATACATGTATTTGACATAACTTGTTACTTACACTGAAACCTGTTTCTCTGATCATAGAAGTCCTATGAGTAGCAACCTCTGCTATGCCTTTAAGAAGTTTCCATGAAAGAGAAGTCAGTTCAATTTCCCACAGGGAGGGTTGTGAGTTTGGCCTTTAGTCTCTGTTGAGCCTCTAAGATGGCTCTCACCACTGGATCAGGGATTTTACTCGAGTTTTAAAGCGTTGATATCATACTCGACTCTGAAAACAGCACACATTTGGAGGGGTTTTTAGCTGTTCGGTACAAAAGATTCAAGTTGTTCAGATCTTGAGGCAGGGTCTTATGTCCGTACAGTCTCCCTAACACCAAGCACTCAGCCTACAAAAGACAGTAACAAGAGAAAGGTTGAAATTCAAAATCTTATCAGGCTGACAGCCAGCAGAGATTACTAACATATGTACAGTGAGATTTTACTGTTCAAGCAGATAAGCTGATCAGACATCAAATTAAATATGCTCATTTCCTGTACATACAAGTGTATCTTGTTCCAGTTTTACCCCCATCTTCCTTTCTGCATCACGCCCACTCACTGCCCCAAACAAACCTACACTGCCACGCTGCGAGACAAATATCGATGTGTAAACCCTAAACACCGGACGAATCTCCTTTTTTCGGTGTATCTTTCAACCGAACCAGGTCCCCACCCCAATCACCCTACCGAAGCAGCGGTGGTACTTGACGCACGCACAGTACCCGCGGCCTGCCAAAAGACACCCCGTTTCTCACAGAAACACTTCGAGGCGCCCATTCCCCTAACCTTTGTCCCCGCAGCAGTAACCCAAAGCCGCAGCTAAGACCACCCACTCGTGCTCCCCGGGGGTCCCTTTTAACCACCCCCCCCCCGCCCGCCCGCTACCTCAGGGCCGCCCCTCAGCCCACGACCGTTACCCGCCGGCAGGCGCGAGGCGCCCTCCCGCCACCGCGGCCCCGCCCCGCGCATGCGCACTCCGTCCTTCCCCCCTCCTCCGCGGATCCCTCCGCCGCGCCTATAGCCCCGTCCCTTACAGCCCCCCCCGGCCCCTATAGCGCCCCCCCGGCCCCTATATCCCCCCCCTACACCCCCCATCCCTATACCCCCCCCTAGACCCCCATACCCCCCTATATGACCCCATCGCCCCCCCCAGACCCCTATATGACCCCCCCATACTGCCCCATAACTCCCTACAGACCCTTATACAACCCCATAGCCCCCCCATACCCCCTATATTGCCCCATAGCCCCCCTATATACCCCTATACTGCCCCATAGCCCCTT
>JAVJGG010000061.1:1295855-1308612 GCA_035590195.1 Aviceda cuculoides | reverse complement strand
TCCCGCCGGCCGCACCTCGGAAGAGCCCCGCTGCCCGGCGCTCGCCCGGTCACCGGGCCGCCACTGAAGTATTTAACGTGATAGCCCTGTAACGAGTCCGCTGCCTTCCCCTCTTCTACGTCCTGCACGTCTGACGTCACTTTTCTTTAATTAGGAGAAGTTATTTTTAGCCAACCTGGAGTAACCCCCCGCGCCTTGCCGCCTCGAGCTGCATCTTCTCTTAATTGGGTTTTTTGTTGTTGTTGTTGTGGGGTTTTAGGGTTTGGGGTTTTGGGGGATTGGTTGTTTGGTTTGGTTTTTTTTTTTTTTGCTTTTCCTCCCACTATCGGGGCTTCGCCGGCTTCGCCCAGAAGTGGCAGCTCCCGACGGGCGTGAAGGAAACGCGTTGCTTTGTTTAGCAATTAAAAGCCGCCTCTGAGCAATCCCCGGCGCTGAAAAGGCAAAGCAGCGGCGTCCCAGCCCCCGGCTGCTCTTTTTTCTCTCCGGCCGTCGGGGGCCGGGACCCAGGCGGGGACGGTCCCGGACCCGGACCCTCCTCGCTCGGCGGGGCCAGGCTCTGCCCAGCCGGGGGCCGGGGGTGGAGGCACGTCGAGGGGATCCGGCCAGGTGCAGGCTCTCAGGCCACCTGCACTGCTATGATTCGGGTTTCCTTAAGGCTGAGGCCTAAAATGCGTTTCGCTTCCCGGGAGATACGGGGGAAAAAAAAAAAAACAAAACAACAACCACAACAAAAAAACCCCAAACCCCAAGGAAATAAGCGTTCGCGGGAAGGGAGGGAGCAGAAAGGAAGAACGAATGGGAGAAAAAAAGGGAAAAAGAAAAAAATGAAAGAAAACAAAAAAAAGGAAAGAAAGAAAAATAGAAAAAGGGATGGAATTAAATATATATATATATTTAAGAAAAGCAAAGAAAAGAGATACAGCAAATGAAAAATAAAATAAATCCTCCAGTATAAGAAGCCGGTGGTGGATCAGAGCACGGGCAGCCGTGGCCCCGCTGCTGCTCCTCGGCGGTAAATCCGAGCAGGGGAGCAGGCGCCCCGGTTCCACCCTCCCACCCCCCGCGAAAAGAGGCCCCGCAGCAGCCCCCGCTGCACCGGGAGGAAGAACTTTCCCCGAGAGCCCGGGTTTTCTCCCGCGGCCTAAAGCCTGGGTGCCCCGGGAGGCTCGGCCTCGTCCAGGCGTTTTGTCCGGTGCCGCCTCTCCGGCCGGCGAGCGGAGACGTTTGGGGGCAACTCGGCAGCCCCCCACCCCACCCCTCCGGCAGCATTCGGCCCCGGCTCCCCGCCGCCCCGTCGGGGATCAGCCCGCCCCAGGTCCTGCTGCAGAGCTGCAACGTCCCGGGCAGCCGGCGAGAGGCTGCCGGAGCAAAGGCGTCCCCGGCAACAAAAGGTCTCCCGTGTCTCCCGCTCGTCCCCCGCGACGGGTGGGCCGGGGCCGGGGTGCGGCGCGGGGCGGTCCCGGTCCCGGCACCTGGAGGCGCCCAACTTCCCGGCAGCGACCGGCCCAACTTCATCTCCCCCCTCCCTCCTCCCCCCCGGCAGCCGGTGTGATTGTGTGGGGGGGTGCGCGTCCGTCCCCGCGGGAAAAGACCCCCCGCGCCCTCCCTCCGCCCCGGGGCCGCCCCGTTCCGCAGCGGCGGCGGGGGAGCGGGGCGACTGGCGGAGCCTCAGGGCTCACGGCCTGGAGGAGAGGAGCGGGGAAGAGCCGGCCTTGGGCCCGGCCTTGGGCCCCGTTCTGCCAGAGGGGAGCCGGGGGTGGCGAGGACAGGCCAAAGCCTTTCTGGGAGAGGCGCGGGGCGTCGGCGTCGGAGGGGAGCTCGTTGCGCCGAGGGAGCCGAGCTCTCCCCTGGAGCGGGCGAGGGCCCTCGGGGCCGAAGCTTTGAGCCCGGGTTGGATGACGCGTGTCGGACACGCAGCGGCTCTCCGGGAAGTCCAGCTTCTCACCAGCCGCCCCTGACCCGGGAGGTCCCGTGAGGCCACCCCAGCACTGCAGGAGGCTCCTTTTCCCCTGGCCGCTGCAGCAGCAGTGGCAGCCACTGGCCAGCAAACAGCCCCAAGAAGTCCAAAGCCCTCCAGGATTTTCCTCTGGGCTGAAGTGAATTT
Organism: Aviceda cuculoides; assembly: GCA_035590195.1. Lineage (NCBI taxonomy): Eukaryota > Metazoa > Chordata > Aves > Accipitriformes > Accipitridae > Aviceda > Aviceda cuculoides. The sequence continues at coordinate 1,306,508 of JAVJGG010000061.1, read as the reverse complement.
GTTCTTCATGAGGAACTTTAGCATGCCTTGAATATAAAGGCTTCCCACGGGAACTGACTAAGCAGCCCTCCATCCTCCCGAAGGGAGTGGCGGAAGAAGCACAACCAAAGATACCCTGCATAGAAGAAAGGAGATATCCTCCGTGAATGCTGTGAGTGAAGTGGGATTCATCTAGACCCCTCCATCTCTGTTGCCTACACGCCGAGTGTCTGTACACAGTTGTTGTCCTGGTCCAGGTCCAGCCCTGTTGTCCAGCTCAGTTACTTCAATAAGCCTTCAAATTGCTTAACAAATACCACACAAATGTTTAAACCCTGAGAATTTGTACTCTGGGCTCAAAATGTGATTTATCTTCATCTATGCCTGCAAGATTTATCAGCCCCAATTAAGGGAATGGCTGCGCTCTTTAAAGTGTGGTTCTAGTCAGAAAAACCAACTGGAGTCTCCTCTCAGTGAGTAGGACACATGGCCAAACCAGAAGGGAAAAATTGAGAAACATTTTTCTAAAAAAAATCCTTGTGTTTTTTGGTCAAAAATTTTGAAGCGTGGCTGAATTTAGAAACATTCGACCAACTCTGTAGCAAGCCAGGAGTCAGGAAAGGAATTCAGTCAGGTTTTTTCCTCTGCTCTTCATCAAAATTTCATATTTTGATGCCATTTTTCATCAAAAAGTGCTGGCAAGCACTATGCGGCACATCTGCCTAAGAAGGGCCATCTGCAAACCTCCACCCCTTTGTAATGTGGATGGGAGATGTCTCTCTGGATGCGTATGCACAAGAGAATAAGAGCACTTGTTCATGTGGTCTGGGCAAGCCTGCTAAAGCATGGGACGTGAGGACTTAATCCTCACCATAGAGGAGTGCACTGGTAAATATGGCAGTAATTTCTACTAAGGAACCCTGCAGACTTGCAGTTCCAGTCATCGCTACCATGCTTCTTCCTTTCTTTCTTCCATGACACTGAGCTCCCAAGGGGACAGGCTGGCTCTGCTATGCCCTGAGAGCAGTTGGAGCAAGGCCAGGAAATCCCAATGCAGTGGGCAGCTTCAGAGAACATGGAGTCCTTTCTCCTCTCTTGAAAGCTTTTCACTTCAATCTCTGAGGTGCAGGCCACGCTCAGAACGACAGGTCCAAAAAAACCAACCTCTGACAGGGTCTCGAACCAGGCAGAGTAGATCAAGAAATACAAGAAGATGGGCCATTGAATACCTTGAAACCATACTATTTGTCTATCTGTGCAATTTCTCATCAAATTAAATGGTAGCAAAAAAAGTCATGATGGGGCATTCTAGAGGTTTCCTTCAGACAGCATCAGAGCCTTTTGATCCAGTTTGAACCCCCAGACTCTGTACATTCAGACCAGGTGTGGTCGCAATGACAGACGGCAAAAAAGGAACCAAAAGGTCCTTCCAGGCTGGATGGTGGATGTGATCCTTTCCCAGTAAGTGCAAGGAGAAAGTTTGATGCCTCATCAACTTGCCTGGGTAAGTATGTTTTTCTCCCCCAAAGAAAATCCTATGTAGTTAAGCCTTTTCTGTGCAGTATTTCAGGGTGCATAACAAAAAGGATTTTCCTGCCTGGAAGTAGTGTGCTGTTAGACAGTTCTAGGTATAGCTCTCAGGTTGGAGGTATGGAACAAAAATCTGACCTTTTATGCCCACTATCTTTGAAGCTGAGAGGGTCCCGATTTCAACCTCAGCAACAAAGGGCACGTGTAAGTCTTGATTTAAAAGGTCTGAAATGACTCTCATCATCTCCTCTGGCTGCTTGTCTCATCCAGCTGGTCTCACCTCATCCTGCCTCACCTGGAGTCAGGCACAGGCAGCTGGATCCCATCCGCACCGCCGTCCTGGCCAGCCCACGGGTGAGATCAGTGGGGCCAGATGTCCCGAGGTGGGGGCTCGAGGGGCACTATCCCCCTGTTAGTACCCATGTCACCTAGCACAGCCGTGCAGCTGTGCGGTGCCCCCAGGCCTGACCCAGCCTGGTTGTCATCCATCCCAGGCGTGCAAGAAGCCGTACAGGGGCAAGAAGAAGCCGGAGGGCTGATTCAGCCCAGCCCAAGGCTGAGCCAGACCCGTGACGAGAGAGGAACCCCAGGAGATGCCCTTGTTTCCCCTACCACCATCAGCAATACATTCTGCAGCTGAAGACCTGAGAGCAACCCTGGCCCCCTCTCTGTGGTCCCTGTGTGTCACCAGTGAGACCTGGTACCAGCCCTGCCTGTACTCATCCCCTTGGCTACATCACGGAGGATGCCGAGCAGCTGGCATCCTGCTGTCTCTGTCTCACACACCGTTTGGCACGCAGACAGCAAAGGGCTGAGAAGATGTGCAATGACTGTGGGGGTTACCTTGCCATTGCCATTCCGAACACTCTAAGAAGAGATGATAAGCCACCGACTGGCAGGTGGCTGCCAGTGAGCAGAGTCCCTGTGCAATGTTTCTGGCACTTGGAGTGCAGCAGGCAATATGCTCTCCACCAAAGAGCATTAGCTGGCGATGCGTGCAGTTTTTCCCCAGTTGGGGGTTAGATCACGAGTGCAAAAAAAAGCTCCTGATGCTGCCAGCCCCTCTGAGACACTGGGTGAAATAAAAGCAGGGTCATGGTATCTGTTATCTCAAGATCTCTCCTCTGCAGGCGGGCATGTCTTGGCAGATGTGAATGATTTAAATCACACCAACAAATGAGATTTCCTCCTTACAGGATGCATCAGCTTGGCTGCTGCTCAACATGCTCTGGGAATCGCACTTCAACATCATAGCCCTGTGCCTTCAGTCAGCAACCTAAGGACTGCAGCCAAGACTATGCAGGCACCTCCCCAGAACTCCCTGGGCTTGTCATAGGGTTGTCCTAGGGTGGCTCTTTGCCCTTGGCTTTGTTTAGCATCCCCAGGCCTTTCCTATAAGAGGAACTGCTGGAAGTGTGAATTTCCATGCTTCAGGACTGCTCGCTGGAGCACGTGCACTCCAAAAGCCAGTGGAGAAAAGCACAAGGTCCCATCCCTTGCTGTAGCTGCAAAATCCGCCTCCTCCTTATTGCAGAGTGTCCTGCAAGGTCTCTCATGCCTCCTGGTTAGGAGTAGAGCTGTGGGTCCATGAGGGCCCTTTCGCTTTCACCTACATGCACATGGATAGGTTTCACTCCTATCTGTGCTAGTTCTGCTTTTGGACAAGCCAGGGGACCGTCTGGTGAGCTGTTTGGGTGTTTGAGTCCAAAGCCTGGTCCCGGGCTACAGCTTTCCCAGGTCTGAGCTGCTTTTGAGACATCTGCCACCCAGGGCTGAGAAGAGGTTCCCAGGCCTGCTCAGAAGAAAACCGTTGCTGCCTGCTTGGCACCAGAGCTTGGATGGGAATTCTCTTGTTTTTCATAAGCAGGCTGAGCGGTCAGCACATACCACGAGCAACAGTCAGAGGAGCAATAAATAGCCTACCCAGACCAGAAGGAGACAACCTGTTCAGACTGGACCGCTCATCCCCTGTGCCGGGCAGAATGACTGTTGCTCTGCGTCAAGGTCTCGTGCACGCTGGGGAAAGAAAGCCTTCAGCCTGGCCCAGACTGCATCGAGTGGGTGCTCCAAGAGGAGCCATGGTTACTGCTTCAATCGGCACGTCCCAAGGCCATGGTAGGCAGCCATCAGGGTTGTCTTTGTTCCAGTGGGACATTTCACTCCTGCTCCTGAAGCTGTGCTAAGAGGCAGATGCCATCACTGCAGGCTGGCTGTGGACCACTCCTCCAGGGCGGGTTCCCATTTGGGATCACACCCAACCGTACTCCTGCATCCCAGCAAAATTCCCAGCTTTGCTCATTCTTCAGGAAAAGGAGCACTTTGAAAGCATTAAGGTTCTGTAACTCATCGCAGGAAAACCCTGTTTTCCGAGATGTTTCTTTGTGGTCTTACACCACCCGTAAGACTGTGGGGAACAGGAGAGGTCCCAAATAGTCAGTGCAAGCCCATCACTGAGCATTTACCCTTCTCCCCTTTAAGGTCTACAACAGAAGCAGGCATGAAGGATGTTCCTACTGCTACAGGCCAACATTTCCTCCTAGTCACCTCGTGCCAAGCATCAAATATGGAATAGCCAGGGGTTGTAAAGTGCTCTGAACCTGAAAAGTGCTAACTAAGAAAATAAAGCGCAACACGAGTGTTATTAATAAATGCCAGCCGCTGTTATATAACTCCTAATCATGAGTGGCGTCTTTCGGCCCCCATTGTTCCATTGTCAGGCCCCATTATCTGGGAACTCTTACCCACCGACCACAAGAAATAGCCTGGGCTCTGTGGGTTTGCAAACTTTGTTGTTGGAAAGCTTTTCATGCAATTGTTTTTGCTTTGCGCTGTTGCCTTCCTTATTGTACAGATGTGGGTGTGTATCGCAGCCCACACCCTCTGTCTTTTGCCCCAGGATAACTTTGAAAATGAGCTGATCCGTCTCAGCGAGTGTTTTTCCTAAGAATTCTCTTTAGAAACAACAACATTCAAACCAAAAAACCCCTCATTTTCCTGAAGTGAAGCTTGTGCTGGGGAAAGATGCTGGCCTGCAATCCCAGCAGAATGAAGACTGCACTTTATCCTCAGAAGCAGCTCCCTGCAGGACTGGCAGTGCCTTAGCCCAGGCCTGAAGGAAGAAGGGAGCGTGGGGTAACCAGGTCTCTGGGACTCATTTGGAGCAGGGCACCTCTGTGGTGCTATCAGTCCTCCCCTACCAACCTGCAAGCTTTCAGCAACCCTGCTTCAGTGCTTCTTGTCCTATTTGCCGCAGCCCATCTCAAGGTGGGCTTCTGCACGGCATTTCTACCTGGGAGTCAACATGAAGTTCATTTGGCACCAGTGAAAGCTTGTGAGCCTTGGCTCTCCTTATGAGCTAATCCAGATCTGTGCAAAAGTTTCCACACCCCAATGAGGAGTGTATGGATCTTCATTGCACCTTCACACTGGTCAGTGTAAGATACACCAGTGTGGGAAGCCCTGCAGGCTCAGTCATGGCTGTTCAGGTTGGTTGGGTCATGGCTGTCCAGGTTAGAAGCGCTGTCCGTTTCCCAGGGCTCAGGCTAGAACTGACCACATTGAAAAATGGCTTTCTGGTCAAAATGAAAAATTTTACTGAACTTTGTCTGGGTTTGGAAGAGAAATTATAAATCAAAACCAGAAAATGCCAGGCAAAAAGCTTTTGGTGTTCAGTTTCTGAGGTCTGTATTTTCTCTACCAACAACATGGTTTAAAAATCAGTGCGTTTTTTTCTTCCTTTCACTGGAAAACCTGAAATGACACAGGAAGCTAAAAATAGTAACAATGCCCAACCAAGTCATTGGTGTTTTTCAATCAGCTCCAGTGCAAACTTTGGTGTTGGCTCGGGCAGGATTTGTTATTTTTTCTGACCAGGGCCTATATTAGGGTTGTGAATATATCCTACCAAAATGGTCTAGGAAAGCCACCAACCTGTTCCTGAATGGTTTTCCCTGGAGCTCATCCAGCGCCTCACACCTTCAGGCAGCAACAACCAGTAAACGCAGTGATGCTCTTGGGATGGGGAGGGAGGTGAGGAACAGCCGTGGCAGTGCTGCAGTGTGACTGCCGCGTGGTCCCCAAGGCTGGGGTCACCCTCCCTCACCCTCAGGAGAGATGGGCTCTGGGACCCTGTTCTCACAGAACCATCGTTGGTGGCTGCATCTCCTCCCCAGATGAGTCTGAGCTCTCCCAGGTGGCCGTCCTCTGGCCCATCCTGTGTTTTGCAGCAAAGGGCGGGTGCAGAATATGCGTGGCCACCACTGGGCATCTTCTCGCTTCCTTCTGCCGGCCGGTCCCAGTGCTTTGCCTTTAAGAAGGAGTGAGACACGAGGCACAGAGGTTGTGTGTGCTGTATGGGGAGCTGGGGCAGCCCAGGAGACCACTCTCCTGGGACCTCTGCATGGCACAGAGACGTCTACCTAACAATTGAGGGAATATTTTCCACCCAAAGAATCCATCTCGTGGTCCCCTCTTCATTTGTGACACAAGGGAAAATGTGAAGCAGCCAAGACGCGTGAATCACTGTCCCAAACAACATATAATGAACTCATAAAATCAAAGGCAGGGTTTGTTTCAACCCGTGCTGCCAGGGCTCCTTGGACATTGTCTGGAATGAATTTAAGTTGTTACAAAACTCTCTGTGTCTCTGTGTGCCTCTGTTCCCCCAACCCGTCTTTCTTCTCTTCCCTCTTCACGCTCTGCTTTCCTATGAGCTTCTTTCCCTTCCTTTCCCTCCCACTTTTCCTCTCGCTCTCCTGCCTTCCTCTCTCCTTGTTCGCCCTGGTCCCTCCTTCCCACCCCTTTGCCCCAGCCCTTCCCCTTGGAGCCCTGCTCCCACCAGCTGTCCTTGTGGCTGGAGTTTGGGTACCCCCACCATTTTCCAGCCAGACTCATTTCCAGGACAGCTTCAAACAAAGACCTTTAGCCAATTCAGCAGGGACTGTGGTTCCTGCTTGGCGTGATGCAGCCATGCCAGGGAACAGCCCCATGCTCTCCCCCTGCAGGACCTCAGCCCCACCATCAGCAGAGGCTGGGTGGAGAGGTGACCTTCCCAAGCACTACCTGGAGCTGGAGGAGTGTGGCCATGGAGGAGTAGCAGCATGAACCTCCCTGCAAGCGCTCTGGTCATCTGTAGCCCCAGCAAGTGCCACACTGGGGGCTGAGGGTTGAGGCATGCTGGCCCATGCGGGGTGCCACGATGAGGAGCTTTGGCAACACTGCGGCAGCCGTGCTCGAAAAATGCCTGCACACCCTATTTGCACACTCTGGCTTCGGGAGAGTGTTGTGCTCCACCCCGCTGCTGTTGGGAGCAGGGATGTGCTCCACGGTCTCCGCTGGGTCTGATGACGCTGGCAGTGGCTGGCAGTGGCACAGCTGGCTGGTCCTGCCAGCACATCAATTTGACCAGGTGCTCACGCTCCTTCTGCTGCCTCCTAGGAATTGCCTTCATCCCTACGGGCCTGGCCCGTGTGCCAGCACTCCTGAAGAGGGCAAGGAAGCAGGCACTTAAATCCCACCAGCACTTCAAAAAAAAACCAGGGATTTGTTTACGTCGTGCGAGGCGCTGCTGCTCGCAACTGAGCAGGCTCCGGAGCCGCAGGCTGCCAGCAGAGACTGCAGGGCACTGCCCAAGGCAACGCCTGAGCAGCGGCAGGCCCTGCTGCTTTGGGGTCCCGGGCTGGCAGCTTTGTGCTGCAACTCGTGGTCCCAGCAGCAGGCTGGGAGCAGACCAAGGGCTCCCTGCGCCGTGCCCGACTAAGCGGCACGGCCCGAGCTGCTGTGGCTTTCTGGAATCCCAGCCCAAATCTACCCAAACGCTGAGGGCTGAATTGATTTGGAGCAAAGAAGACGCAAGCCAAACCTCAACCCCAGCCATTCCAGAGCCGGGCTAGCGAGCTGCTCCTGGCTCACGCAGGACAGCCTCCATCTGCCAGGCAGGTTTGTCAACCTCTTCCCTTGGTGTCTCGCTGGGAACGCCCCTGGGGCACCCGGAGCATGCTGTGCTCCGACTGCAACATCAGCAGCCACTTTCTCTGGTCAACACCGGCTCCTCCAGCGCTGCAGACGAGGTGGTATCCACCAGCTGGAACAGCTCAGATTCCTCTGGTGCATGAGGACATCGCCCAGCTCCTCCAGATCCCTGGAGTAAGCCCAAGGTTGGTGGGCAGCTGACCAGAGCTGGGAAGTGAGAGCAGACAGGAGTGGGGTCCCCAACACCTGAAGATGCTGAGATACCTGATGAGGTTTATTAAAAGAGCTCCTTGCGCCAAAGCCAAGGTTTGCTGCTGACTTCAGGCTTGTGGGCAGCCTTTGGGCTCCTGAAAAGCAGTGCTTAGAGGTCAGATGAGATGTTTTCCAGCAGAAATCCTTGCTCTGCATCCACATAACCCCACTTAATCAGAGATGCTGCTACCAGGCAGCTGTCCTTCCCCGAAAGACCCAGCCACGCGTGGAGCGTGCCGGAGGCTCCCACGATCACGCGTGCAAGCTGTGCAAGACACCGCACAGCATCCTCCCACTGATGAAAGCACCAATTTACCTGCAAGAGCTCCAGGGGACGGATTTTTCAGGGGTCCACCGCACCCAGCCACCCCCTCACCAGCCTGCCGGAGCCTCTCCCCGCCCAAGCCCCGACGAACCGGGGCTGCTCCGGGGCTGCGAGACGGCAGCTGCGGGGAAACGGCACCACCTCGCGGCATCCCGGCCAGGGCTGGGCGGCCGGTGGCGCCGGATCAGGCCTCGCACCCGCCGGCCCCCCTCGTCCCCGGAGCCTGGGGGGGGGTTCCCGACCGGCGACGGCGGCTGCTGCTGGGAACAGCTCGGGACACGCGTGTCCCTTCGCCTGCCGTGGGGAAGCGACGTGCCGGCTGCCGTAGCAGTCACTGCAGAGCAGGGGGTGGCCACAGACAGGGTTGTAAGGTGGGGTGACGACGGGGGAATAGGAGTAGTTAAAAATGAACCGTAATGTGGCTGGAAAGGGCCAGGCTCCGGGCTTGCAGCTCAGAAAGCTGCCGAGAGAGGGAAAGAGGCACAAAATCCATTCCTGACCCCCACTAGCAGCTGCTTGCTAGGTCTGGGGACCCGCGGTTAAACAGGACACGCTCATCCCATTCAGCATTGCCCAGGGCAGGTCTTCACTGTGGCGATTAGCGTGAGCAGGGACACGCCAGTCCCTTCGTCATGGGCTGAGGGAGCTACATGGAGAGATACATGCAGCTACAGGGAGATGATACGGAGCTGGAGACACACTGGAAGAGCAGGGCCTGAGGTGCCTGCAGATCTGCAGCTTGCTGGTGGCACAGAGGGTGTTTGGGGAGGCACTGCACATCTTTCCTGGCCTCTGCGCCCTCCTCCCACAGCATCCCCCCCAGCCCAAGGCTGGGAAGGGTAATGGTTGTGCTACAGCTGGCACTGTTGCGTAGCCTGGGCACAGACTGCCACGGGTTCGGCATCCCTCTGGCCTCTCCCCAGCTCCATCTTCCTGGGGAAGCTGCAGGGCAGGTTGGCCCTCAGTCTGCCCCCAGTGCTCTGTCCTGGGCTGTTAGCTACAGCTCCAGGCCTGACCTATGCGATGTTAATGTACAGGATCCTTGGGGTGGGCAGGGTTGAGGCAGGGAAAAATCTGAGTAACATCACTCTGCAGTGGTGTTATATGCTGGAGGTTGCAGTGATGTTGCACCTTGTTTCTTCTTCCCAAGCCGCATTCATTGCACACCTTTTAACCAACATTCCCTATCCCCCACTGGGGTCCGGCTCTTGTGTCTGCTTATGCTTGGAAATGGGTATTTATGTCAGTGGTGAAATGGCTCATATATAAATGAGACTCAAGCCCAGAGGCCTGGCTTTCCCCTGGGAGACGGCAGGCAGAGGCAAAGGTGTGTCTGTCTGTGTTTCTGCCTGTAGCAATGTCATGCTGATTTTATACAGGTTCCTAGGAGCACCCAGACCCAAAAACCTCACCATGAGCTGCCCCCATCGACCCTCCCAGATGACAGAGAAGCGTTGTTATGGCACAGAGCAGTGCTACTGGTCCCCAGGAATGGCCCGTTCGGGCTGCCCCTATACCCCCATGGTGCTCAAACCCTGGGCGCTGCCTGCACCCGGACCCCAGGGTGGGCAGGCAGCCTGGCAGGTCTCTCTTCTCTGGCCTTGCAGGGCGAGAAGAAGGACCTGAATGCACCATGGGTGCACTGGGCCTGCAGGAAGGCTGGTGGTGAGCAGGAGACTCAGGGCTGGAGGGGGCAGACCCCCAAGGGCTGGTGAGCTGCTGGCGAGTCCCAAGCTGCTGGCATGATGGAGCAGTGGCAGAATGCCTTGGGCAAAGCACACCCAGTGAGGCCGGGTGTTTGTACCTCTCTGCATGCCTTGGGAAGACCACGTTTCAGTTCCTGGGGACAGCTGGGGTGACCTGCACTCTGGAAGAAACTGGGTGTGGGGACAGGGTCTGAAAACAGCATGGGAAGGGAGATGTGTCTGCTGGGAAACTGGCAGCCTGGAAAAAGAGGCAGGTGAGGCACAGAGCATCCCTTTGAAGAGTAAATGGCACAGAAATAAGGGAAACATGAGAATTATGGAATCACCCTGAAGGCAACCTGGTGGCTAAAACGGCATCCTCTTCTCTCACTGCACTGGGGCAGGGGCCTGCTGGGACCAGCCGAAGGAAGAGTCCTCCCTTCTGGCAGCAAACCTCTTCCTTCTCCAGTGAAGAGATTAAAGAAGGGCTCGGTAAACAGGGTCTCTTCCCTGCCTGCCCAGCAAGGTGGCAGGAGCCTGCCTGGAAACACAAACCCCCCGCCTCTCGGAGCCTTTCCTGCGTGCTGGGATGCGGAGGCAGCGAGGGGGCTGGCGCTGCCTGGTGCCGACACGTTCTCCTTCCTCCGGCGGGGCTGGGGGGCTCTGGCCGTCCTGCTGCGGGTCTGGCAAGCGGCACGGCCTTGGGATGCCAGGTCCTTGCATCACCCTGCCTCCCTGCGCCCAGCTCCAGTCCGTGGCCCGTGTCGTCCCCCCACCCTTATCCTACCCCAGCTGCAGCTGAGCAGGAGGGCAGGGAGGTGACCCGAGCTGTAACCATAACACGTCTCTTGGCTGGCCGGGCGAACCGGGGACTGAATCACAGCCCGGTTCCCCCCCCCGGTTCCCCGGCGG
>JAVJGG010000061.1:1240840-1289079 GCA_035590195.1 Aviceda cuculoides | reverse complement strand
TCTTTTTTTGTTGTTGTTTTTGTTGTTGTTTTCGATAACCTAGGAAATCTGGGCTCCGTTTCTGCCTTTTGTAACGTCGGGCTGCAACTAATTCAAGCCAGGCCAGATTCTGACCACAGGTATGCCAGTGTAAATTTGAATGGAGTCGCTTACGTCTTGGTTTGGCCCGATCTGAATGGAGTTACTTCTGGCTGATGCCAAAGGGGCTGAGGTCAGAATCTGGCCCATCCTTTCCTGCGTGCAGTGTAATTTGTATGCGTCTCCTGGCACTGCTGGGGTATCGTATGGCTTGTGTAATTCTGGCTTCAGCCTGCCAGAGTGCATTGCAATATCTATTGCTGAGAGTGCCTGCTGCAGGAAGACGCTGCCTTGTAATTGCCCACATGAGCTGTGCATACTTTGGGGAGCAGGGGCTGAAAGCCCAAGGGGCTGCGCAGAGTGCTTGGTTCTGCGGATGTGGGTCCGTACGTGCTTGGAAGCTTCTGATATTTAAATATCAGAAGAGAGGAGGGAGCTTGTAAAGAAAAGCAAGGCACCTCCTTGGTGCCATTAGCTGCGTCCCAAGTGGGCACCGGTCGCTCCATTAGCGGCTGGGAAGGCGATTAGCACTGCCCGCCATGCCACATCCCTCCGGCCTCTCCCCACTGTGCGTGCTCCCTCCCGCCGGAAAGCCGAGCCTGGTCCCAGCGCCTTGGCTGCGTGCGGTTTTTCCTTTCATTTTAAATACTTCTCAGTTTTGTGTTTTTGGTTTTTTTGTGTTTTTTTTTTGTCCCAGCGACACATGGAATGATTTATCCATGGCCGGAGCACAGTTTGGTCCTGATGCATTCTGCTTGTTGGGTGGGGGGAAGAAGCATCCCCCAGCTGGCACTGGCATGGTGGGTGAGGGAGCGGTGCCTGTGGAGGGGAGGGAGGTGGCGGGGACCTGGAGACCCCAACAGTTCCCCAAGATGGGTCCCGTTTGTGGGGCTGGGGCAGATCTGCAGCGGGTCACTCCTGCAGCACGTGTGGCAAGAGGGAGGGGATGCCCTCGTTAGAAAGGACCTGTAATGAAGTGGGAATGTGCAAGGTCTGGTAGCAGATAGATCCTGGTTAAGGGACACTCTCTGGTCATTTGTACCCAGTTACAGCTTCTCTGAGCGCATCAGTCCTCTTCTGCTTTGGGTCCCCTCTGGTCCTCCTAGTGCCCTCCTGCTCAGAGCTGCTGGCAGGCTTTACTGGGCATGGCACACCTCAGGGATGAGCAGTTCTTGTGGATCGGCCCTATCTGAGCACTTTGGATCTAGTTGCTGGATCTCCTTAAGTACTTGGGTCCTTTGGTCCTTGCCCGGGGTTTTTCTGCCCACTGCTCCACAGCTGTGCCATGCCATGAGGAACCTTTCCGTGTCCCATGCGGGTGGGTGGCTCCATCCCTGCCCCATGCTGGCACAGGGTGATGCAGCACCTTGTGGGGAACCAGGCATCCCCATCTCAACCAGTTCCAAGTAAGGCCACACGCTTTCCTCGAGTGGTACAAGCACCCCACGCACCGTGCTGCCCTGGCCCAGAGGAGAATCCCAGCCAGCTGCACCGTGCCAGCAGCATCAGAGAGGACACAGGGAAGCAGCACAGGTCCCTGGCAGGAGGGAAGCACCATTTCCCTGCCATTCCTCAGGGCTTCCCCCTTCCCCTCCCAGGCCATGCCGGCTGCTCAGCTTTAGCCATCGCCTGCCCTCTAAACCCACGTTTTTCAGCGGCCGGGCTGCAGCTGATGGTGGAGCACTGCTCGGGCCACTCACGCCTGCCCCCTCTGCTTTAATTAGAGAAGACTGCTCCCGTGCTGCAAAGGTCCTGAGATCAAATCTGGCTAATAACCCCCTTCCCTCCTCGCCCCGTGTTGTTCCACTTAATCCTGTAATTACCTCTGCAAAGCTGCCGCTGCCCCTGGTCTGCTGGGTGGTGACCCTGGGCCTGCTGTAAGCACCAGCATCCGTGTTTGGGGAAGTTTGCTCTCTTTGCCCTGGCTCACCTGCTGCACTTGCTTTGTGCATTCAATTTTGGGGACCAAGCACCCACTCCGGAGACCCAGAGCTCTGGGCGTGCATCTGTGCCTGGCATCGCTCCCGGCAGCCCTGCCTCCCGGGAAGGCGATGGGAAGGGGAATCCACGGTGGGCTGGAGCATCACCCCGACAAGCCTCCCGCAAGGCGGGGAAACGCCACCGGTCGCCTTGGGAAGCATGTTGCTGTAGGGAGAAGGGGTGTGGAGGCGTTGGATGCGGTAGCTAATTTTTTTGAAGCACTTCTGAAGCGCTACGGCGGCGTGACTTCCTTCCAAACCGCACGGCTGTTAGCATTCCCTGAGCGGAGGAGTGAGGAAATCGCCCACCTCAAAAATGCAGCCGCTTCTGGGGAGGAGCCGCGAGGGCGGCCGCTTCCTCGGGAAGGGTGAGCCCTGCCGTCGCGTCCCCCCAGCCCCGTGGGTTCTGCTGGTGGCTGGGAGCTGGTGGCTACCCGAGAGCCTCGCTGGGGACACCTTTGCGATGCCGTCCCTGGGAGATGCATCCCATCGCTTATGTCCCTCCTCGAGCTGGATCCGGGCGGGCGCTGGGCTGGATTTGGTGCCGAGGGCCTCATCCTGTTTCTCCCTGCTTAGTCAGCAGTGTCTCCATTTAATCTGAACCAGGGGCAGCCAGGCTGGGACGTGGAAAGGGGGGGGACGATGGGGGGCAGGGAGAGAAATACCCACTCCCAGGCCTCTCTGGCAGCTTGCCGGCAATCCCGGGGTCACGCTGAATATGCATAAAAGGGAGCAGATTGCAGTTTGCCCTCCTCTCCGATACGGAGGTGAGGCCCACGGAGACCACCAGCCCCGGCTCTCTTTCAGCGGGATAATGGGGTGAGCTGAGTGCGGAGCGTGCGTGCCTGTGTGTGGTCTCGCAGATGATAATGATTTCCATTCATGCCCTGCCTCCGCAGCACCGATGTGCTGCTGGGCGAGCGTTGGCTCCCCGGCGGCCGCTCCCCGGCAGGAGCAGAGCCCCCAAAAGTTGGGCACTGAATCGCTGGGCTTTGTGCCTTGGAATGGCTGGTGGGAGGGACAGAGTTTCCTGTCAGGGTGGGGAGGACGGGCAGGAGATGCTCATGCCCCCCACGTGCCCCAGAAGCAACGGTGACCCTGGCCCAGGTCCTCGACCTGTTGACCCAGCCCCGCTCGTGACACCTTCTCCTCTGGGCTCTCCCCTTGCCCCCACTGGGTGCCGGTGCTGTCTTTCTCCCCTGGGGAGGGGTTTTCCTGTACCTTTGTGTCTTAACTAACAGGGAATTAAAAGGCCTTTGCAGGTGGCACAATTGAGCGTGGCCCTACTCCTGTCCCTTTGCTGTCACGTAGCAGAGAGGTGATGGGTGGAGGAGACTCCACTCTGGCAGGGTTTACTGGGTGCTTTGTTCCGTACATCCTGAGTCCCCCTGGAGCGGATGGATGCAGCCGCTGCGGCATCCCTGGGGGTTTCTCCTCTCTCCTCCCAGCGCAGAGGTCTTTCCACGGGGTTGTCCCCATGCTACGTACTGCCCTGGGGCTGGTGCGATGGGAGGTGGTGGTGGCGGCTGCACCCGGCTGGGTCCCCCTCTGTGGGGGGTGCAGTGGGATAGGGATGACAGGGAAGCTGGCAGCATCACAGGACCGAAGGGGCTGTGCTGGCCTCCACAGGCATGTGCTTGGCCAGGTCTTGCCGGGCATTGCAGGGGGGTCTGTCAGCATTTCACAGCCCTCTGTGCTGGGTGTGAGTACAGGAGCAGGGCTCTGCCTGTGGGCTGGCAGGGGCTCTGGCTCGCTGCTCGACGCCAGGCAGGTGCTGGGGATGGGCCCATCAGGATTGCGTTGGGGGGTTATCCAGGTGCTATCTTCGCTCAGGTTCGCTGTGGCAGAACCCTGCAGCGGAGGATGCTCTTCGCTGCCTGGTGCTTGTGGCACGGTGCTTCCTCCGCTGTGGTGACTGCTACGTCCCGGCTGCTCCTCTCTCTGCTCCCACAGCCCTTGCCTGCATGCCACGCTCCTCGAGTAGGGGGTTCTCAGTGCTCCGGGCACCCAGCGGATGGCATCCCTTGTCTTGCTGCCTGCCGGCTGCCCAGCCACCGAGCCATGGGCTGATGTGTCCCCGAAAGGCTCTGCAGCACTGTCAGATAGCAGGGGATGCACTGCTGGGGTGATGCAGAGACCACCAAGGGAGCCATTGATTTTTCAGCAGTGAGCATCCCCTTTTCCATCAGCAGAGGATTAAGCAGTGAGGAAACAGCATGGAGGTGGCGGGGGCAGGATTTGTCCTGGGGGAGATGTCCAAGGATGGGCTGAGACCCCTGTCCCTGCTCCCCCTCTGGTAGGCACAGGCTGCCCAGCTGAGCGTGGCTGGGAAGGGAGGAGCTTCCCCCCGTTAGCGGTTTGGCAGACCGGAGAGAGGCAGCTTTCTTCCACAGCCAGGGCTGGCTCCTTTTTTTTTTTTTGGTCTGGTTTTGGTTTTTCTTGGGTTGGGTTTTTTGGGTTTTTTTTTTTTTCAAAAGGGAAAAAAAAAAAAAATCCCAGATCATTTGAAATAGGCTGTCCCCTGCCAGCCTTCTTCAGCCGGAGTGGGCAGCTGGACAGGCAGGAGCGATGCTGGGGGCTGTAGATGGGGAGCAGAGCATCTGCTGTGCTGGGTCATGCTGCCAGCACAGGGCTTCCTGAGCATGAAGTGCAAAACCCAAGTCATCCTGTAAGGATTTACTAGTAGGAGAAGGGACAACGGGGCATGGCATAGGCTGGTAGAGGCCAGAAAACCTGGCTTGGTGGCTGGGGCAGGCAGCGCTCAGCACAGCCCCTCCAGCCAAGCAAGTGGGATGGCAGGGCTGGTGCCATCCACCCAGCCGGGCAGCTCAGGGATCTACTACCAGCTGCAGTGCTCGAGGCCGTTCTCCGGTGAATGTGTGAGCCGTGTCCGCTTGCACGATGCTAAGGATGAGGCATGGCTGATCTGCGTCTTGTGGGATGCTCCTGCTGCAGCCAGAGCCTGCAGGAGGGGACGTGATCTCCAGTCCCTCTTCCACCCTCCAAGCCACCAAGGTGGGAGATGAGCCATGTCCCCTGGGAGCCACCCAGCATGCCCTGGCCCTGTCCTGCGGCTGCTGGGAGAGGAGCCCAGCCAAGCCCTGCATTTGGTCCTTGCCTTTCCCTCCATTAACAGATAGGCCAGACCCAGACCTGGGTTTCTCGGGCGTGAGGCCAGAATAACCTCCTTTTGCCAGTGGGAATACTTGGGTAGCATGGTGGTGGGATTTGGAGGGGATCCAGTCCCTGTCTCAGAGAAACCACAGAGCCCATGGCCAGCAGGATGCTGCTGGGGCTGTGGCACGACAGGGAGAGTGGTGCTGGACCCAGGAGCCCCAGGGCTGCACCCTGGTGAGCTTCTGCCTGTTGCAGAATGTACCCGCAAGGTGTTTTCACTGCTGCTCCTTCCTCCCATGCTGGTGGGAGCTGTTTCGGGCTGCAGTTGGATAACTTGGGGTTTGCAGCTACCGTCGCAGCTGAAAGGTCTCTGCGGCATTTCCCCACCACCAGTCCTTGGCAGCCCTGCAGTGACAGGGGTCTCCGAACTGTGCGCGATAGCCAGGGCCGCTGGCAGGCATGTGTGTTCCTGTTGCCCCTGAGACGGTTTGTAAGAGACCAGGGAAGGGCTGGACCCTGATTTCAATCTCCTCCTTCCAAAGCTCAGCTCCTTTTGCCGTTTCCTGCGGTAGTTCACTCCTGCCGATGAGGGGTGAGGGATTGGTGTGGATAAGGCAGCACAAACTAATCGCCTCCCCGCCCTGCTCCCAGGATGGAGCATCAGTAGATGTGGGGTGGGAAGGCGGGCGCAGGTCGAGGGCCAGGCGCGGGGGTGTTCCCCATCCCTTACCAGCCTCCCCGCCACGGGCAGCGCTGCAGCCACGCCACTGCTGGTGCCATTCACTCTCTTTGCTCTCGCCCCAGGGAGGAGCCGCTTCCCTCGCCCCGGGAGGATGGAGGTCCTGCAGCTCCTGCGCCTGCTCCTCACCGCCACCATGCTGGGCCTCTCCCAGACGGTGAATCCCTTTGTGGCCCAGCAGACTCCCCCAGACCCTTGCTATGACGAGAGCGGCGCTCCTCGCCGCTGCATCCCTGAATTTGTCAACGCCGCCTTCGGGAAGGAGGTTCAAGCCTCCAGCACGTGTGGGAAGCCCCCGACGCGGCACTGCGATGCCTCGGACCCCCGCCGAGCCCACCCGCCCTCCTACCTGACCGACCTCAACACTGCCTCCAACATGACATGTTGGCGCTCAGAGACCCTCCACCACTCACCCCAGAACGTCACCCTCACCCTCTCCCTCGGCAAGAAGTTCGAGGTGGTCTACGTCAGCCTCCAGTTCTGCTCGCCCCGGCCCGAGTCTACGGCCATCCTCAAGTCCATGGACTACGGCAAGACTTGGGTGCCATACCAGTACTACTCCTCACAGTGCCGTAAGATCTATGGCAAGCCCAGCAAAGCCACCGTCACAAAGCAGAACGAGCAGGAGGCCCTTTGCACCGATGGCCTCACAGACCTCTACCCTCTCACTGGCGGGCTCATCGCCTTCAGCACCCTTGATGGGCGACCATCTGCCCAGGACTTTGACAGCAGCCCTGTGCTCCAGGACTGGGTGACAGCCACCGACATCCGTGTGGTCTTCAGCCGCCCACATCTCTTCCGTGACCTGGGCAGCCGGGATGCCAGTGAGGAGGAGGGGGGCACCAGTTCGACCCCCTATTACTACGCGGTGGGGGAGCTGCAGGTCGGTGGACGCTGCAAATGCAACGGGCACGCGGCACGCTGTGTGAAGGACAAGGAGCAGAAGCTGGTGTGCGACTGCAAGCACAACACTGAGGGTCCGGAGTGCGACCGCTGCAAGCCCTTCCACTATGACCGGCCCTGGCAGCGGGCCAGCGCCCGTGAGGCCAACGAGTGTCTGGGTAAGTGATCTTTAAATTTTTTTTTTTTTTTTTTCCATGGCTGAAACGCTAAAACAGGGCGTTGGGGGAGGAACTGATGGGTGCTGAGCCGAAGCGATGGAGTGTGCTTGTCCAGAGATGCTGGGGAGCATCCCCCTTGCTGGAGGACTGGGAAAGTCTCAAGCACCTACCCTGTCTCTGCTGCGGGTACCCCTGTGGAGGTGCAGTGGTTTGGCCATGAGCCAAAGCACCAAAACCCTCTGAAAAAACACCGATGTCTTCCAGCTGGTCAGCAAACCTCAGTATGGGATGCGAGATGCCCGGTTGGGGGTGTTTCCCTTGGGCAGCAAATCAGCTGTCCCTGGGCTGGGAGGGGGAATCATGGCAGTCCCCTACAAGGTGTGCTTTGGGGTAGGGAGCAGGCAGCAAAAGCTGGCAGAGATTAAGGAAATACTTGAGATACTCAGATTCAACATTTTTTCATTCGCATTTGGTCTGGCATGGCGCTTTGCGTGGTGGTTTTAGCTTGTCTGTCCTTGCAATGGTTTCCATGAGTTAAAAATACTGTCATCGAAACAAAATATTTCCGAAACATCAAACTGGCATCGCTTGGCTGTCCTGCTCAAAAATCTTAGTGGGATTTTGGTGGAGGTTTTTGCCTTTTGCCCTGATTTGGGATGGGGTTGGGGGATGCCAGAGCCCTGTGAAGGTCTGGGAGAGGGAGGAACTGCCTCTCACTCCTCCTGGACCGGAGCCCAGGTCCCAGGGGGTGGCAGGAGGATGGAGACAAGGGAAAGCTGTACCATTAATCAGCTCCTGAAAGGCTCAGTGGATGTGCCAGAGGTCAGAGGGACTTGTTAGTATTTGTGATCGATGTCTTGTTGAGATCCCAGCTGTCGGCTTAAATATATATACGTTACAGCAGATTTCTTCTAACAATGGCTAAAAAGGCAGAGGATTCAAAGCAAGTGCTGGAGCCTCATGCCCTGTGGGAATGTGTCAGCCCTTGCGTTTTCCCACCTGTCTCAGAAAGATGAGTTTTGGAGCAAAGCTCAGAAAAAAACCCTCAACGCTGCACCCTGTGCACGGCTGCTGCCTCCAGCTGCTGACAGGTCGGGCAGGGGAGGGCTCTGGCTGGTGGGCGAACCCGTAGAACCCCCCTGGGACAAAAGAAGGACTCTGACCCAATGGCTGCCTCCCTTGTGGCACCCCATGCCGCCTCTGCCTCGCCACTGAATCCTCCGGTAAAGCAGCATAATGGCAGCGGAGGTGGCTCTGCCGGCACAAAAAGGGATAAACCGGAGGAGGCTTATTTTGGGGGAGCATCTGCAGATCTCCTGTCCGTCTGTCCATCTTGTCCATCGCAGGGTGAGGGTCCTGCTCCTCAGGGCCGTGCTCCTGAGCATCCCTGCCCCCAGCTGCATCCCCCTTTTGGCAGATGGGCTGAAAAGATAAACGAGGAAGGGAAGAGGAGGCGGGGGGCGCAGCGCGGACCCTTCAAGCTCCCCCCTGAAAGCCCCGTGCACAAAGACCCTTCCCCGAGCTGCGTGTGAAAGTAGTTTTTCCTGTTGATTTGCTCCCCTTCTTTCTCCCTTTCCCCTCTCGGGCTTTGTGCCTTCTCTGAAGGGACCTGAAAGAGCTTCCCCATCACCCGCCTCCGAGGAGCTTAGCGGCTGAAAGCTGGATTAGCTCCCCGAGCCTTCCCCTCTGTGCCTTTCAACAATGACATCTCCCCAGCCAGCACGAACAGACGCAGCAATTAGCACCAATTAAAAGGAGAGGCCGCCCGGGAAGTTCCCTTTGCTCAGCCTGGGGGCTGCGGGGGTTTCAGACTCTGTCCTGCGGCCAGGCATCGGTGATATTGGCTTGTGGTGGATGGTCGCGCGTGGCTGAGGAGGAGGGTGGATGGATGCAGGAACTTTGCAACCCAGTGCTAGCTGAGGGGCAGGGTTTGGGAGCTGCAGCACCCTGAAAGTGGGTGCAGGTGGAGCCATGGGGCAGGTACAGCTTCAGGTCATGTTGGGATGTCGCCTCTTGGCTCTGTGCTCCCCAGCGCCCTTCAAGGGGGTTTGTCCACCTCCAGTGCACGGGAGTCTCTGCCTGCTCCAGCATGGGGACAAACTGATGTCCTGCACCATGTCACGGCGCTGGGACATCTATCCACGCAGCTGCAGGCAAGGACAAACTTTTCTTATTTCACAAGAATTTCTGCGTCTGGCTGGTGCGGGAAAATGCAGAGGTGAAACAGCTCAGTGACACTTGAGGTCTGAGCATCGGCATGGGGCGCGACCCCACCAGGCTGCCGTAGGGTGGCCGAGGCATTTACAGGGACATTGCCACACTGTGGTGTTACAGGAGTCAGCGTGACTTTGGCAGGCAGGCAGGTTTGGGGATGCCACAGCCGGGACGGCGACAGTGGATTTGCCACGCTGCTGGCTTGGCAAGAGGGCACGGTGCCAGCTCCGTGCCGCAGGGTGCGTGGCCCCGTGCCTGGTGGTTAGAGAGCAGTGCCAGCAGGCCACGGGCACAGGGGGCTCTCCCGATACCCCGAAAGGGCTGCGGAGAGCTTGCCCTGCCGATATTGGGGTGCTCTGTGTACCCTCTGGTGTGCCCTGCCCAAAATAGGGGAAAGAGAGAGACGTGTCCCCATCCATGTGTGTCCCCAGCTTTTAGCCTGGGTCAGGCTCAGCGAAGGATAATCCTGGCAGAGCAGCCAGCGGGAGCAGGATTGCCGAAATCCCGAGCCCCCCATGTGATGCATTAGCTTTATTCTTGCAGACTTACGCCTCCTCCTTCCCACCGCTGCTGCCGGTCCCTGCCTGCACATGAGGAACTGCTCGGGGCAGCCCAGTCACCCCCTCAGCAGGCCATCCCCGAAACACCCGCCCTGGGGAAGGAGGGGGGAAGCGGATTAGCACAAGGCAGCCACTGGAAGTAATTGATGCACTCGCTGGTAATGCGGGAGCTCTTGTTCCCTTTGTGGCTGCCGCCGCGGGAGCGCTCCCTGGAGCAGGGGGATAACGCACTGGGCTCACTTTGATCCGGGAGGCTCGGCAGGGAAGGGGCTGTGCTCTTCTGGGAAGACCTTGCTGGCTAGCTGTTCCCTCGCTTCAGGCTGGGGGGCTGTGGTGGTCGATCGGGATGCCAGTCAGTGCCTGAAAACACCAATCCCTGGAGCGGTGATGGGATTTAGAGTATCCCATGTGCTTCCCCCTCTGCCCCTTCCGGTACCTGTTTGCTTTCATTTTCTATCTTGGTGTTTCCCACGCACAAATTATCTCAGCAATCCCCCAGCGAGCTGGCCTGGGCTGTTTTACCCCGCGGAGGAGGACCCGTGCTGCCAGTGGCCTCTTGGCAGTCACATCTGCAGCCCTTTCCCTCGCCGCAGCCCCCGCAGCGGGGTGCTCCTTGCCCTCTCCCCAGCAGATGTGCTGGAAACTGGTGGGTTCCCAGCAGCACCAGCCCACGGTCCTTCCCCAGGGAGAGCAGGGGGGAGTAGTTTGGGGTAGGTGATGGCTTTTGGAGGTGGGCAAGCAGGCAGCATTCCCCTGCCACCCCTGCCTGGGCACCTGCTCCCTATGGGATGCAGCATCCCAGTGGATCTGGGGTGCAGGAGGGAGGCAGCCACCGCGGTGGAGGGGATTAACCCTCGTCTGACTATCCTGAGTCCTGCTCCTGCCAGGATGGGGCTGGAGTGGCTCAGCCTTGTCCCTCGCGCCCCTGTTCTCAGCTCGCAGCCTCTTGGGGAGGGCTCTCCACTTCTGCTTCTCCTCCCGCTTCTTGGCAGTAGAGATGCGAGCCCCGGCCCCTCTCTCCAAATACCTTCCCCATGGTGAGGGGCAGTGCAGATGGGAGGGAAGGGGCTTTTCTAGTCTCGGTTCCCATCCCTGGGGCGGAGGAGCAGACCCATCCTGCCCTGCCGTCCCAGCCGGGCTCTCCTCCAGCCAAAGCAGGGGCGTAGCTCGAATCCGCTGCGGGTTGGCAGCAGCAGCCGGTCTAGGGTTTCGCTGAGCCGGCTGCCTTCGCTAATTATTCCCAGGGAACTTGTAGGGGCAGCGAGCCCCCCTCCTGCCCCGTGGGCTCCATCGCCTGCCACGCATGTGCCCCAGTGCATGGCGCTGCCTGTCCTGTGCTGGCGTCCCTGCCCCAAACCCCCTCGTGCCATCGCCCTGGGCTCCTCCAGCCACGGCAGCCCGGAGGAGAAAAGGTTGTGGGGTGGCCAGGGCCTGGGCAGGGGTTCAAATACCATCAAAAGGGGGACAGAAGGTTGCTCCCTTGCAAGGTGTCGACGTTTAATTAGTCTATTATTGCAAATTATTAGATCTTGTGATTGTTTAATTGATCATATGATTGTTTAATTGGGCATACTGTACAAGGGCGGAAGCAAGCTACCACGTAATTAGCCCCAAACTGTGCAATTAAATTCTTATTAATACCCCAAACAGCAGGGAACATTCAAGCCTTTAATTAGTGATTAACAGGAGACAGACAGAGCTTGCAACCGAGTCGGCGCTGAGGAACAGTGCAAGTATTTAGCCGGGTAAGAGGGGGGACCCGTCTGCCCCGATTAGTGCCGGATGGCTGCGCTGGGGGGGTGAGGGGACGGTCACGCGTGCTGGTGTGGCCCTGTCCCCGAGCAGGGGTCAGCCACCCATCCCAGCATGGCCAAGCCCAGCCAGGTCCCCGTGTCGGCTGGCCGGGATCATGCCAAAATGCTGGCTCGGCTCCTGCTAAGCTGGCAGCAGTTTTTGGACACCCAGCCTGGGCTGGGAGCAACAACGAAGAGCAGGCGGCATCGCTGCCTGCAGGCAGAGGGGACGATGCTGGGCAGGAGGAGGAGGTTTCTTCCCAAAAACCGGCTGCTGGGAGGATCTGCAGCATGTTCCCAGGGAAGGGTGGCCCCAGGGCTGACAGGGACGTGCCAGTCAGGAGGGCTCCCAGTCCGTGGCAGGGTCGGTGATGCCACGAAAAGGCCCTGGCGAGTTACTCTCTCACCGATTAAACTGGAAGCAGAGAGAGACCCGCGCCGAGAGCGGCGAATCATTTACCTGACCTTTCTCCTCCACCGCCCATCACCGCCTCTCCGGGCTGCCGTCCCTTCTCCTTCCCCAGAGGATGCCGGGGGGTTCGCGGGGGCGGCCCTGAGCATTCCCAGTGGGACAGCAAAGCTGCCTTTTGGGGTGACTCAACTGGTCTTTCAGTGGTGCAAGGGAATAACGAGGCACCTCTACCCCCCACAAATAGCTCCTTTGCTGCAGTTACGTGCGGCTGCCTTGGTTCAGCAGCACGAACCACTCCGGCTTGTCCCTGTCCCGTTATCTGGCGAGTGCAAGAGCAGGCTGTGTCGGGGTGCTTCACCCCATCTCTCCTGGCCCCAGCAAAGCCTGGCACAGCAGCATCCCCGGCACAGCAGCATTTTAGGCTGCCTGTGACCACGGGCAGTATTTGCTGCTCTCCCTCCGAGCGCTGCACCCCAGTGCCTAGCCCCATGTCAGAATTTGCCTCAAAAGTCCCTATTTTTCACCGGCACTGGGCAAAAAAGAAAGCGCTCAAAAGGCACAAGCCCCTAAAGGCACCTACCACCACACCAGAGTGTTATTTTGATGCCTGCCATGTGATTTTTACACTAATCTCATAACACGGGGGAGCTCCGGGGGGAGCTGAGGTTTGAGCGCATGGTGCCGGCAGCACCGAGGCCGGCACCAACCTTTCGCTCAACTTATCTAAGCCTTCGAAAAGGCTCTTTTTTTAAGGGCTGGGGTTTGCTCCGGCTTTCTTACCCCAGCGTTTTGGAGGCCGGAGCAACAAGGCGGGTGAGGGAGTGTTTGATCTGCATGGGCTGAAGCTCCCACCGGCGCTCCTGGCCGGGGGGGAGGCAACTTCACACGACCGCCAAGCCAGGCCTAAGCAGTTAAATCTGGGCTGACACGTTAATGAATTTCACAGTACGCCTGGAAAAACTCTCACCCAACCTCAATTTACCGGCACGGGGAGGGGGCCGGGGCTGGGGGAGGAGGGCGCCGCATTTTGCCGAAGGAAATCTTGTTCCCATTATCTTTTTTTTTGAGAGCGTTAAGCAGGACCGGGCACGGCTTTGCCTTTTTATCTCGCACACGTGGAATTGGGCAGGGGGGGCTGTGCAGTTCCTGTGGCTAATGAAAAAATAGCGTGCGTGTGTGTTTGCAGGAGCGTGCACATGTGCGAGCATCTGTGCATGCATATTCGTGCATGTGTGTGTGTATGCCCAGATGTGAGGATGTGTATGAATGTGCATGCTTGCACATGCAATCATGCATGTTTGTGTGCACGCTAGTGCACACGTGTGTGTGTGCATGTGTAACGGTAGGTGGCTATTTCTGTGCACATTCGTGTGTGTGCATGTGCCCGTGTACATGCTTGTGTGCACATGAGCTTGTGT
Source organism: Aviceda cuculoides (assembly GCA_035590195.1). NCBI lineage: Eukaryota > Metazoa > Chordata > Aves > Accipitriformes > Accipitridae > Aviceda > Aviceda cuculoides. The sequence continues at coordinate 1,275,708 of JAVJGG010000061.1, read as the reverse complement.
GTGTGCTTGTGCACATTTGTGTGTGCACACATCTGTGCATGTGCACACATGGATTGCTAGCTGGGCTTCTTTGTGTGGGTGCACATGGACACAGGGTAGAGTCTTAAATATAAGGAATTTGGGGGATCCGCTGCTGATGCTGAGGACGGCACCCTGTGAGGCAGCAGGGGCAACACCGTCGCACCCCCTGGCACAAGGCGGGTGGTCTTGCCGAAAGGCCGGCTGGGCTCTGCCACCGGAGCCGGCTGCCAGGGAGGGGGCGGGGGGGACGGTGGGGCTGCAGGTGCCCAGCTGGCACTGCCAGACCCCCCGGCTGCGCCCCTCCATCCTGCGCTTGGCTGCCTTGGGCCGAGCGGTGCCCCATCCCTACACGTGCCCTTTCTGCTCCGCCCTGACCTCCCGGCACCGGTGCTGTGGGGCGGCAGATACTGCACATCTGGACGCCACATTGGGGCCAGCTGTGCCGTGCCGTGCCGTGCCCTGCCCGTCCCGCTCCCCCAGTGCCGACATCCCTCGCCCCCCGCAGCAGCGGAGGGCACCGGGGCAGCTCCGGCCCACCCAGGGGGGCTCCCAGGTTTCAGCTCCAGCCCCTCACCCTCTCACCTTCCCTTGCAGCCTGCAACTGCAACCTGCACGCCCGGCGCTGCCGCTTCAACATGGAGCTGTACAAGCTCTCGGGCAGGAAGAGTGGCGGCGTCTGCCTCAACTGCCGGCACAACACCGCGGGACGGCACTGCCACTACTGCAAGGAGGGCTTCTACCGCGACCTCAGCAAGTCCATCACAGACCGTAAGGCCTGCAAAGGTAAGCTGGGAGGTCTCCATGCAGGCAGCACAGGTGAGATAATCTCTCTTGGTCTCCTTGCTCTTCCCTCCCATCCTTGGAACGACCCCTCCCCGCACGAGGGGTTTCTGCTCCCCTTTGCTTCACCAGCTCCTTCTACTTTTGCTACCAAAATTACCTGATAATATCATAAGCAGAGTGGAAGGCTTGCAGGCATTCGCTTCCCTGTGGGACCTGGAGTCCCCAGTGCCACCTCTATGCTGGGCGTTGAGGTCTCAATTTCTGCTCCAGTCAGGGAAGAGAGCACTTACCAAAATAAAAACAGATAAACAAAGCAAGCAGGATTTGGCTAGGTGCTGGAAGCAGGGAGGAGGGTAACTGAATACAGCCCACCTCAACACGTAGGTCGGAGCTGGGTACGGGTTAGTGGGACTGGGGACACTGGGCGCAGTGCTTCCTAGCCGGGCTGTGGCTCGGGTCCCTCCGCTTTCAGGGCTGAGGATGGAGGAAGCGGAGGGGCCCCGGCTGCCTCCGGCTGCCTGCGCCTGCCTAATGCAGGCAGCAGCCTGCAGTCCGTCAGAGCGAGCCCTGCTCCACCATCCTTGCAGGGCAGTAATTGTGGAGCATTAAGGTGATGGAAAGCGTCTCAGATTCAAGGTGGCTCCTCCGGAGAGGACGGAGTGGCAGAGCATCCCAGGGCGCCCAGGAGCTGGTGGGACACGGTGAGGGCTGATGCCGCTGTGCAGGAGAAACGCCAGCGAGCGATGCCCGGGCTGCAGCAGAGCAGAGGAGTCGGGGTGCTGTGGCAGGTCCCCCCCTCGCAGACAAACCTCCCGCCTCTGCTCGTCCGCTTGCCAAGCCACGGGCAGGTCTCTGCCAGCCCGGTCCGGGGGGTGCCGCTTGCGGAGGGCTGGCAGGGTTTGACCATGGTTTGGAAATGCTGCAAAGGTTCAGCCTAGCCAGATGAACATGTGCACAAGGGCTATCCCCCGCTACGGTGCATATGTTGAGGAGGATCTGGCAGTAAAGGCGGTACCCTGGGTCTTGGGAACCAGTTCCTGGCTCTGCCTTAGGGAACCGAGTTAATAATAAAATCCCTGATGCTTACGCTCCTTTGGCTGCCCCTCCTTCAGTAAAGCAGAAAGTGTTTCCACCCCTTTCTTGTACTTATCCAGTGGTGGATCTGTTGGGATTGGGAGCTCCTTGGAGCAGGACCAGCACCTGGGAGCCTGCCTGCCCGGTGCCATGAATGGGAGCTGGTGCTGCCAGAGAGATATATAAATACATGGAGATGTGACGAGACAGTTTGGGCTTGGTTTTTTCAAAGATGTGTCCGGTACCTACAGCTCAGATACCTACACTCCTGCAAGAAAAAAGAAAGAAAAGGAAAAGCAAGGCTCATGACAGCCGACCTTAAAAGCTGCTGTGAACTGACACCTGCAGCTTTGAACAAAGGTCTTTGCACCCACCGCAGCACTGGTCCAGGGCAGAAGCTGAGCATCCCAGCAAAGGCAGATTTTGCAGGCACTAAGAACAAAGCTCCGTTCATATTCAGAAGGCAAAATACTAGCCCAAAGGCCAGGGACTATTACATTTTATTTAAAAAAACCCCAAAGCATGTTACTAAATAACTATCCAACCATGGTTCATCTCTGCTGGGATGCAAGGTCTTTGAAATAGGCACAAAAATATCGACTGCAGACTGTGCAAGCCTGCATCTCCTGCTGGCAACTGAGCAGAGCCCTCAGCCACCGACTGGTGAGCAGGGAGGCGAGCTCTTCCCTCCAGCCACCGGCCTGCCAACAGCCGGCGTCACCGCTGGATGCTGCGAGACGGAAAACTGGGAGCATGGAAAAGGCAGAACAACCTACAGGATTAATTCGATGGTGGTAATTGAAAAGTCAAATAAAGAATGGCTGTGCATTAATCCCTATAATTTAAACAAAGCTGTAAACCATGAGCTTTCTCCAATGAAAACTGGTGAAGCAGTAGCAGCTAAGCCTTAAGACGCAAAAATACCCTCAATATTAGGTGAAAGACATGCTTTCTGGCAAGCACAGCTCGGTGAGTTAAGCTCCAAGCTAGTGACTTAATCCACCATTCAAGCACTGTGGGCCAGATCCTGGCAACCGGCAGGACTGCGGGAAGCAGGGCTCGGTGTGTGGGCAGTGGGCATGGAGCTGTGCCCCTGGCATCTGCATTCTCTGGTGCCAGGATGGGGTCCCCCGGCCAGCCCCCCTCTGTGGGTCAAGTTAGGACAAGGAGGGATGGAGATGCTACAGCTGGCATGGTGGGATGCAGCCATACTGGGATGTGGGACTGGTCGGGGTAAGCACCGAGTGCTGCCTGGGATGTTCTTCCCGTCGGAGCGGGAAGGAGCAGTGGATTTTCATGGGACTGCAGGAAGTCCCACCACGGTGGGGTGAGGGGCCAGAGGGTGGTCTGACAGAGACCAAGCTCATCTCCCAAAGACACCTATCTGTTGCTGACATAAGATGAGCAAAACTGCCTTAACTGCTGATCCGGGTAAAACATCAAGAGTCGTTGAAAGCCTTCTTCCACCACATGAAGAGGGATCTGCTTAGATGAATTGGATCCTGATTGTGCTGAGATTTATGTCCATCCTTAGACTCTACACCAGGAATACACTGCTGGGGCCCAAGAGATTATCCACAATGTGTGAAGCTAAGCACTTGTTTAAAACTTTGCTGGAAGTGTGCCTTTGGCCATAAATCTTTTAGGGCACAGACTGTCTGTCCCTGTGTGTGCAGAGCAGGAGCGATGGCTGCAGGGACCTCTGAGCTTTCCCTGCACGGTTCCGTCTCCCAGACGAGTGGGTGTTTGGCAAGGGCTTGGGCCCAGCTGCTCTGGGGTGGGTTGGACTTCACCAGCTGGAGATGGGTGCTGCGGCCCTGGGAGCACTCCGAGCACCAATGGTGGGGTGAGAGCCCCTCGTTCAGAGCAGCACCAGGGTGATGCTGGTGGCGCTGGGCTGCTCTTTCCAGCACAGGTGGTGATGAGGATGGGTGATGCTTCATGCCCAGCCCCACTAACAGAAACCTAAGGCTTTGCTAGTGGAAAAGAGACAAAGCAATGGATGGTTTCCAAGAGGTGTACCTGCCAGCTTGTCAAAGGCACCTGCTTCCTCCAAGTGCTGCAGGATCCAGCCAAGCCCACACAGAAGAGCCCTGTGGAGTAGGCATAGGGAGACCACCAGGATGCATCTGGAGCAGCCGAAATGTCCCAGAGCGTGGTGTTTCAAAAGAGGGCCGTAAACCCGATGTTCTCCTCCAGGCAAAGCAGCAGCAGTGCTGTTCCCATGGGTCATTCAAGGCTGGCCAAGCACTGGACCGTCGCTGCTGGCTTTGCTCCTTGCAGTTCAGGGCTGGACCATCCCATGATCTCAGGGCCTTTGGAGGTCCCCGATGAGCTGACAGCGGGTGAGAGCTGGCCGCCCTGGCAGGAGACAAGCCTGTTGTGACTGAAGAAAGACCCCGTGTTTCCGACAGCCCTACGTCATGCCAAGACTCCCTTGCTTGCTGCCATTTGTTATCACAGCTGAGCCCCCAAAATATCCTTGTCAAAAAGACGTCCGCTTCCAGTCCCAGCCAAGATCTGATAAGGATGAAGCATCTGGTCCCCATTAGAGGCTGCTCACTCTGGTTTCTGGCTGTGCAGGAGGGGGCCTAAGGAGCAGTGCCATGGTGCTCCCACCAGTCCCATCTGGTGAAAATTAGGGAAATGATAACATCGGGGAGCTGTGGGGACAGGCGGGGGGGGGGGGTGTTTTTGTTTTGCTTTGGAATCACGTTCAACTCTTACACTGATGGAGGCCAAGATAACCTCCTCCAGCTCATAGCCAGTCCAGCCCCGGGCAGGCAGATGGGAAGGTCCTCTCCTGAGTGAGCATCTGCTTCCCGCACCTCTCCTCCTAGGGAACCCCTGGTGGGTCCGTCATCCAGTGTTGTGTGATGGAGAGTCACTTTGGGTCTGTCCTGAGAATGGAGACCCAACTTTACCCACCTCAGTTGTGGCTTTTCCCCTGGGGAGGCTGTGGTGGAAAGCCATGGGGTCATCCTTTCATTGGGGTCTCCAGGAGGCAGGATGGACATTGAGGCTAATGAGCTTGGGAAGCATCAAGAAGATCCACTTCAGACCATTCTAAGACCAAAACAAGGCTGAAGTTTGTGTCAAAGCTCAGTGTTGGATCAGCTCTGTGGACTGGAAAGCTCAGAGGTGGGGGAGCAAGTGGAGAAAATGCCGTTTACCACTGCGACAGGAACATCACCCTGGGGTTGAGGTGGGAGAAGAGCAGACCCAGGCGGGTATCTGTCCACTTTCTGTCCCTGCAGTGCCCTCAGTCCCACCCTGGCCATGGACAAGGGTTTGCATGGCCCCAGGTGAGCCCCGCTCCCTTTGCTTGCACAGGACAAGGCTGGCAGCAGGCGTGGGGCTGCCCGTGGAAATCCCTCCTCCTGCCTGCGTGCATGCCAGGCTGTCCCCAGAGCAGCTGCATGGCAAAGCCGGCAGGAAGAAGTTGTTCTATTGGTGTCCAGACCTTAAATGCCAGCTGGAAGCCGCAGGTGCCTGTGTGAGCTGTGGGGTCTCCAGGGGCTCGCTCTGAGCATCCCCATCAGTGGAGGCTGTACCCTGGCCAAGCCCTGCATCTGCTTGCCTTGCCCTCCTGCCCATGCTGCTCGCAGCACACACGGGGCCATGTCTGGACCCGTGTATCTTGGCCGCGCCAGCCCCAGTGGCTACTTTCCACCAGTGTGCTGGAAGGACCCACCTTCTCCTTGCCTCTCCAGGGGTGGCACGTTGGGTCCGGTTTGGGATTTGCCTTGTGCATCACCTCTCGCGTAACCTTTTCTCTCTCCCACCCAGCTTGTGACTGCCACCCTGTCGGCGCGGCCGGCAAGACCTGCAACCAGACGACAGGGCAGTGCCCGTGCAAGGACGGCGTGACCGGCCTCACCTGCAACCGCTGTGCCAAGGGCTACCAGCAGAGCCGCTCACCAGTGGCCCCCTGCATCAGTGAGTGCTGCCGTGGCCTGCCCTGCACCTGGGGACCCACGCCGGGGAGTGGTCTCCTTGGGCTGGTTTCAGCGGGTGCCTCTCGGTACCCCACCCACGTGCGGGTGGCTTGTAGGGGGTGGGAGGTCGAGATGAGAGGGTGTCCATCCTTATGGACGTCCTCCAGGATGCGGTCAAGTTAGGACAGTTGGGTCACCTTCTGGGGCCACCCGTGCTTCACATCCCTCAGCACAGGAGGCTCTGAAAGACCCCTTGGGTTAGTTTTTCCAGCTGGCTGAAACAGCTCCGCTAGGTCTTATCTTCAGCTGCAGCAAGGTACCCTCCTCACCCGGCTGAGCCCTGAGTGTGGTCAGGTCTGGGGCAAGGCCAGATCCTGTGGTCAGCATAAAACCGTGTTTGTTGTTGCAGTGGGTCTGAATTTGACCCAAGCAGCAGAGGAACAACTTTCTGCCCCGCAGCATCCGCTGGCACTGCCGGAGCTGTGGCAGTGGGGGTGAGCTGGCGGGTCTGGTTCCTCTCCCTCTGTTCTTCCCCAGATTTGGGGTTAGGACAGAATTTCCCCCACGTTTTGTCACCAGCCGTCCCAAGAAAGTGTTGTCTTTGCCCAGGCTTATCCTTGTGCTGTGCAGCCTGGAGCACACACCGATCAGCCGAGCATCTGTCTGATGCCCAAACTGAGTTCAGATGAGCTGAGCACCCAGAGAGCACCCGTCCCTGGAGCACATCCTCTGCAGCAGCAACTTAGGGCTCTTGGGGGCTGCAGCATCTCAGCCTGTCCCCGTTGACTGAGCCCAGTTTCGGTATCTCTAGGTCTATTTAGTGGCCTGCAATATTCAGGTCAGACTCGTCCTATCATCTTTCTTAGTGAGCTGCTGGAGGTGACGCACAAAATCTCCTCTGCACCCCACTTGCAGAGGGCTTTTGCCCAGGTGTCATTCCCAGACTGGGGATCCCTTTTCCCTAAGACATCTCTTACTTTCCCTTCCAGAGATCCCTGCCATCAACCCCACCTCCCTGGTCACCAGCACGGAGGCGCCTGCAGGTAAGTGCTCCGCATCCCGGGCAGAGCTCACAGTCCCAGCCCTGCCAGAGACATCCCATCCCACCTCCCCTCTCCCCAGCACACCAGGGAGCCCCACCAAACCCTTTGGCAAAAAGATTAACGGTGAAAAATTTTGGTGAACAATTTTGGCCAAAAAAATGACTGAGATTTGAAATCCTATATATTTCTGGAAGGGGACTGACAAAGCTTGGTGGGGCTTTCCTGGGGAAAGGGTTACTCCATCCCCTCTGAGGAGGAAACCAGGGATGCAGCCTGCCAGGGCATCGCCACCCCTCAGCAGGTAATGGCAGGCCTTGTGGGGTGCAGCACCTATGGCTCGGTTGGCACTTGGGGGCTGGCTTTTTTTTAATCTCCTTTTATCAGTGCCAGTGCAAGAGGTCTCTCCTCGATGCCTTTTACCTCCGCAGGGCCTTGGCTCTCTGAGCAGCCCCGGGGCAATGGGGGTCCAGCAGGCTGCCGGCTGCAGGCGGGCTCAGGAGCCCCTGTGCCAGGGCACGGGCTGCCAGATCTCTCCTGGGACATGGGTGACATGAGGCTTGCCCCATCCAGGTCCGAAGGAGTGAAGTGTCTGGGTCTGAGCTGCTTGTCCTGGCTCTGTGGGCTGATGGGACCGTGGGAGGATTGATATCACTGCTACTGTCACCCAGCCAGAGAGGGGGGCAGCTCGGGTGGCAGGCTGCAGGCTTTGCACGGGAGAGGGACGCATTTCTGCCGCTGTCCTTAGAGCTCCTCAAGAGCCACCCTGGCTTCCCCCCAGCCGGGGCAGCAAGGCTCATGTCCCCGCGCATGCCGCAGGTTTGCTCACGCTCTTGCAGAGGCTCAGCTGGGGCTGGGCACCGGTGGGTGCGTGGATGCTGCCTGCACTGGTGGGTTAGGCTCCCTCTTTCAGCCCGGCCAGAGCTGCCAGGGCCCCACCGAGGTGCCCTCAGCTCTCACCCTGACGTGGCACGTGCCGATAGCACCAGTGGTGCGCCGGCCTCCAGAACTTGTGCTGCCGCTGCCACGCTCAGCCCTCCCTGTCGCTGCAGGATGTGGCCCAGCAGATGCCATGGCAGACAGGTAAAGCGGCTGCTTCGCATCTCCTCCCCGACTGCCCCTCTTCTATCAGCCACCCCCTGCCATCTCTTCTACCTTCCTGGCACCTCTGTGCCCTGCGTGGTGGTCACCAGCCGTGGGAGCGGATGGGCTGTGCTGATGCCGGGCCAGCTCTTCAGAGGCACACGTGGCTGTGTGTCAGAGGGGGCCGTAGCAAGAGCTTTTCTCTCCTCCATCTCCTTCCGCAGTCCCGTCGACGCCGTAGCGTGGCTCTTCCTAGCCATCCCACTGTCTATCCCTCTGGAGGGATCCCAAGTTAGGTCAAGGGGGAGAAGCTAGGGAAAGAAGCAGCCCTTTTCCTCCTTCGGCCACCCTTCACCTTGCAGTCCCCAAGACTGTGGCCTTCTCCTGCATGCCAGCGTGGGGGAATAGACACCCTGCACCATCCTCCACTCCATCCCATGGCACGTGGTCCTGGGAAGACAGCAGGGGCACCTCCAGCTCCCCATGCCCATATTTAACAAGGAGCTTCCCTGTGCCCTGTTCAGGGTACGTCCATCCCAGGGGAGCCTGCGTGCTCCATGGAGACCTGGTGCCCTGCGCGCATCCTTCTTCCCAGCTCTCCTTCCCACAGCCACCCTGCTTTACAGGTAGAAATTGCCAACAGCCCCTTCCCAGGCTAGTGCATGCCTGTGATGTGCTCCTCAGCCTTTTGGGAACATCTTCCAGCATGGCCCCTGCAGCCACCTGGATGCACTCGGTGGCTGTGGGAGGGAGACTGGAACAAGGGGTGTCAAAGGTACGGAGCTACGGAAGGAGTAAAATGTGTGGATGGGGGTGGAGGAGCGAGACGTGTGGGAGGAGGCTGGTGGCTCAGCTCCTCGCAGAGCGGTGCTGGCCCCCGTACGCATGCAGATCACACGTATTGACGCAGACGGTCTGGCACCCACGGACACATTTCAGCCCTCCCGGCCCTGCTCTGCAGAGAGGGGCCGGGCAACAGGAGGTGTTATCAGGATGTGAGTGGAGCAGCCCTGAGTGGATCTGGCAGAGGTTTCCCTCCACGCCGTGGCAGCGGAGGAGAGCCGTTCCTGGGTGGAGCGTGCATCTTGCACAGCGGGACGTCTGTGAGAGCTGAGCTGTCTGTGCTGGTAACACTGCTGGGGAGGCTGCGCGGGATGGGGCAGACCACCACCACCCCTACTCCTGCCTGCCCTGCTTGCCCTGCCTGCCCTGCCTGCTGTGAGGGAGGGAGCTGGGAACACCGGGCTTTATGGAAAGGAAAAAAAAAAAAGGGGGATTTGGATGGTTTTGTTGCAAACAGAGAGTGACACATGGAGCAGAGTTAATCAAGGTGACTCCCCTCCAGTGCATTATAAATAGGAACAGTCTTAGAGTGATGTCTGATATTTTCAGCTGCGTAAAAATAAATGGCACTCACTGGACACCCGGGTGTTTACTTTGTTTTAGTGGAGCAGGTCTGCCTTAAACTGCCTCTAGTTTTATCTGTGGGTTTGTTGTTTTAAGATTTCTGGCTTCTAGCTTGAATATCTTTAATGCAAAGTAGCTCGCCTCTGCCCAGAGTCCGTGCCAGGGGAGCAGGGGACCTGGCTGGGGTCCTGATGCCCCCTTTGCTGGGGGGGATCAGAGATGGGGCAGGTGATCCTGCCTTGCCCAACTCTGCCTGGGGCACCCCGCCCGCACCCCTCTCCCCTAGGAACCTCCGGGCTCTTCCACAAGCAGGGCGCTCCCCGAGGGGGCTCTCAGCCCCCCAGTGCCCCACGGTCCTCCCACCCCAGGCAGCCTCTGAGCCGCTTCTCCCCCCATTCCCCCCCCTCCCTCCCTGTCTCTGGCAGCAGGTGCCGGGCTGCAGGAACAGGGGGACATTGTTCAGGGCTGCCATGCTCAGGTGCTGGGCTTCCCCCCCTTTCCCCATCCTCCTCTCTGCTGGGGTCCCGTCCCTGGGTGCGCCCAGGCTTTTCACTGACGTTATCATCCTCTGCATTGCTCTTCCCAGCTTTCCCCTGCTTTTCCAACCCTCTGGAGCCTTTGAGGTCCGGCTTTGATCCCTCTGCCCGAGTGGCCAACTGGCTCGGCAGCAAAATGTCCTGGGTCCACTTCTCGTAATTTTTATTATTATTATCTTGAAATATTTTCCACTTAGTGGAAAAAAAAAAAAAATCCTTGTTCCCTGTTAGTAGAATTAACAAAACTTGTGGAGCGCAAAACAGGGCTTTAAAGGAATTCAAAGTCGGCAGTAAAAGCTTTGCAGCCATAACACCTAATTAAGTTACATCTCTCTTAAAACGAAATATTCCTTCTTTTTTTCAAGGCGAGGAGAAGTAAACCAGATGTGCAAACTTGCCGCCTCTCACACACGCTCCCCCCGCAGAGATGTGGGATGCCCGCGTCGGGCTGGTGGCTCGCTGACTGCCTCCTCCCGTGCGCCTGCGGCTTCACCCGGTGCTCGTCCCGCTCTGTCCATCCATCCCGCGTGCCAGCTCCCCGCCGGCAGCCGAGGCGTTGCCCGCGCGTACGGTACTGCTGCCCGCGCCGCAGGCCGATGCCGGGCGGGCGTCGGCAGCAGCGATTCGGTGGGCGCGCGCCCGTGGCAGCCGTCACCCCTGATGTCCGTGGAGGGTCCCACTCCTCGCCGGCGTTTACCGAGTGTGCCGCTGATATGGGTCTCTCTCTCAGTCCAGGGAAGCTTTATGGTGGCACTGGTGAGAGACGGCCGAGGGGCGAAGCCGGGAGCTGGGACTGCCTGGGCCGCGGCTGTAGTGGGGCCAGGGGGGCCAAGAGCTCCTCTGGGACGCAAACGGGACCGAGCAGTGTCCAGGACAGGGCTGCAGCATATCCCAGGGATGGATCCGTGTTTGGGATGGGACTGTCACGCATCCCAGGGGATGCAGCGTTGTCTCAGGGTTTGTGGGTGCACTTTCACAGCCTGGGACTGGGGCAGGTCTCTGCCAGCCCCTCCGCAGGGCTCGGCTGCCCTGTCAGGCTGCGCAGACACGGCAGGAGGGTGGCTGCAGGTGGAGACTAGACTTGATTTTCTTTCCACTACCCTGCAGCATGTGTAGCACCACGTCTGGGAACTTTAAAAGGGAGATGGGAAGATGGGGGATGCTCTGGGAGCTGCCAGGGGAGAGGTGCTCCCGAAGCAGCTTCTCCGAAGGCCGTCCAGCTTCTCCTGGCGGTTTTGCGGGGTGGACAGAAAGTGTGCTGCCCAGCTGGGCTGCCAGGGCAGGCAGAGCCGTGGCCACGCTCCCTCGAGCCTGCCTACGGGAAGAGCAACCACCCGGCACGTGGCACCCTGGCAGGCATGGGAAGATGGAGCCGTGATCCATAGCTGTGTCCCGGTGCGGGGCTGAGACCTTGAGTAGAGCCCTGCTGCGGGGGGGACCCTGCGGGGACAGGACCAGGTGCTGAGGGAGAGGCGGTTTGTGGAGGTGCAGGCAGGACCCAGCTGCCCCCCCCCGGGTGGAGACCGAGCTGGGTGGCAGCCCTGGTACCCCTCGCCTGGCCACTTCTCCAGCCACAGCACCCACGCCGTCCCCGCATGTGGTGATGGAGGCCTTGTGCTCAAAGGCAAGGAAGGGAAACGCTCGAGTTATTTGGTCTTTGGTTTTTTTGTTTTTTTTTTTTCTTCCCAAGTTTTTTACATAAATTGAGCAGGAATTGATTTTATATTTGGGGAATGTTTCTCAGCACAAAGCCGAGATTAAAAAAAACCCCAAACTTATCCCAAATTGTTGATTCCCAGTACTATTTTCTGACCCTTCGGAATCACTGTTTTATGATGTTAATCATGATCAGGAGCCCAGGGCAGTTAACTGGTTTTCTTTCTGCTTTTCTTACTTTTCTTTCTTCCCCACTGCCGAGCGAGGTGGGTGGTAGGTTGGCTGAGGCTGCCCTGCAGCCCAGTCCCACCACCAATCAGCCCACCACCCATGGGCTCAGCACCAGTGTGGCCTCGGCACCGTGTGGCAGCCACCCTGGCCATTATCCTGGCGGACACCCCGGTTCGTGCCACCCTCCTCCACCATGGCACCCAGTGCCCATGGTGAAGCTGTGACTGGTGCCAGCTGCAGGATGGTTTCCACACCCCACGGCCACTCCTTTCGCCACCTGGCCCTGCATGTTGTGGTGCTGGCAAACTGCTGTGGTGGCATGGCTCCCAGCTCTGGCTCCGGTGGTGGGGGCACTGCAAATTCATGCGGTCTTGCATCTTCACCGAAGGCTTGCACAGGGCCAGGACCCAGGCTGGACCCTGTGGTGGGTGTGGAGGGGCATGCCCTGCACCCATCCCCAAAAAATATCTGGTAGCCCCTCCATGCCAAGGCGGTTGCTTTGGCACGCAGACAGCTTCCTCCACTCTGCCTGGGGAAGAAAAGGGCACGCATCCTGCCGGACACTCCCCAAAAAAAGGCGGGAGCTCCCTTTTGGAGTGCCCTTCAGATAGCAAGAAAAGATGGAGCAGTGTGCCAGGGATGGGGCCACAGCATGTCCCAGGGCATGCAGCAGTGTCCAGGATGGGGCCGTAGCACATTCCAGGGATGCAGCGGTGTCTGGGATGGGGCTGTGGCATATCCCAGGAATGGGGGCACCTTCAGCACCGTGGCCGAAATCGTCAGTGCACTCAGCAGCCGCCCCACACAGGGGGACCCTGCGTCCCCTCTGCAGCCGCCACCGCTGTCCCAGGGGATGCAGCAGGGCCAGGGCAGCTCTGCCAGCCCAGGCAGAGGGGCAGCACAGCAGCACGGGGGGGCTGAGATGAGAATTAGGGCTCACCCCCCTCTGCCAAGAATTAGCTTCATGGTGCGCTGCTTCTATTGATGACAAATTTGGAACAGGCAGCACAAAGTCCCCGATAAAAAGGAGCCAGGCAGAAAGGAGAGCAGCAGAGCTCAGGGCGAGTTCATGCTCCTGGGCTTCTTTCTCTCCTCTTTTCTCCTCCTCCCTTGGCACAGGGCGTTGTTATTCCCCTGTCTTCCCCCAGACCCTCGCCTCCATCCCCAGCGATCGCTGTGGCAACCCACAAACAAAGACAGCTTCAGGGACTGCTGGCTCTGTCCTGGGATGCAGGGCCAAGCTGGAGAGAGAACCTGCAAGGGGGAGAGAAAAGAAGAAAGATGGGCTTAGAAAAACCATGTCATTTGGAAAGAGACAAATTGAGATGTTCAAAGGAAGATGGCAGGGGGAAGAAAGGAGGAGAACCAGGCTGCTTCAGGCAATTGTTGGGATCAAAGCCTTTGGGGAGAAGGAAAGAGGCATTCCCTGCCCTCCCTCTGCTTGAGATGCAAATCTGGGGTCTTTACAAGTACACAAAAAAAAGCGTCCTTGAGGACATGAGTCTCTCCCAAGAGCTGGGGGACAGCAGGGAGGGATTCTGCGTGGGGTGGAGGACAGCCTGGTGGCCTCCCCAGCTGTTCTGGAGCAGTCTGAGCAGGGGATGCTTGGGCAACAGGAGCGACCTGGCAGAGCAGAGCCACTTCCCTCACCCGCCTGCTCCCCCTGGCCTGAGTCCCCTTCCCTGGTTTTGGGACACCAGTGAGGGGCAGGTCTCTGGAGGGGCTGCCCCATGAGGATGCTTCCCACCACCCCAGGCCCTGAGGGCTGTCACCCCTGAAGATCACAACCCCCTTGGCCTGGGGTCAGACCCTCCTTTGGGTCCCCTCCCTGCAGGACTGATAGTGGGGTTGGTGCTGCATCCCCTCTTCTCCACGTCATCCAGGTTTGCATGGCCACAGCTGTTCTGAGTGACTCTCCTTGGCCATGGCTCCTGCCCACTCTCCATGGTGGCCACCATCACCTCGCCTGCATTTCTCCCATCCATCCCCTTCTGCATCCTGGAAGAGAGTCCCCAGGCTCCCTCCACTGCCTCTGTGCTGATTTATCCTGCAGGACACTGTCACTATCCGCACAGGAGGTGACACGGTCTGCTCAATGGGCTCAAAGCCACTTGGTTTCTCTTCCCAGCTGATGTGGTGTCAGTATTCGTGCTGGGATTTGAGCCCCCAGCCCCTGTGAGCTGCCAGGGGGGCAGCTGGACCCCCATCCCCAGCAGCAGCCCAGGCCCTGGCTCAGAAGCCTTCTGGAGGGTGCTGGGATGTGGGGTACCCACCACCCTCCACCAAGGCTGGGTCTTGCTGCTGTCCCCTCCACCCTGTTCCCTCTTCCCTTGCGGTGGGATGGGACCCCATGTGCTTCAAGCCCCTCGATGCTCAACCCTCTGTTCCTTCTCCACAGACTGTGACTCCTACTGCAAGCCAGCCAAGGGCAACTACAAGATTAACATGAAGAAGTACTGCAAGAAAGACTATGGTAAGGATGTCCTCCCTCCCTGGGCCATGCTGGGCTTTGCCACAGAGGCAGCTGAAGGCTGGCCACAGGCCAGCCATGGGTGGGGGAGATGCAGATGTCCCAGAGGATGGAGAGCACCCAGCATGGAGAGGGGTCCCCAAATCAGGCCTTCCAAAGGTGCAATGGATGAGGCAGGGGGGGCTGCTGGGGACGGGCAGTTCCCGTTGCCAAAGCTTCCTTTGGGGACCAAGGCAAAGCATCCCCCATCACCGTGCCTCCCCCTGTTTTCCCTCAGTGGTCCAGGTGAACATCCTGGAAATGGAGACGGTGGCCAACTGGGCCAAGTTCACCATCAACATCCTCTCTGTCTACAAGTGCCGTGACGAGCGGGTCAAGCGCGGTGACAACTTCTTGTGGATCCACCTGAAAGACCTGTCCTGCAAGTGCCCCAAGATCCAGATAAGCAAGAAGTACTTGGTCATGGGGATCAGCGAAAACTCCACTGACCGGCCAGGACTGATGGCTGACAAGAACAGCCTGGTCATCCAGTGGCGGGATGCCTGGACACGCCGCCTCCGGAAACTGCAGCGGCGGGAGAAGAAGGGGAAGTGTGTGAAGCCCTGAGGGGCTTCCACGCATCCCATCTCATGCTGTGCTCAGCCCCAGCCCGGCTGTGCACCCAGACTGCACCCAGAGACTCTGTACATATATATAGTGTGAAAGGACTCTTCTGTCTATAGTGTATATTTTGGCAATGATTTCCCTTTGTGTGTGTGGGTGCACGCGTGGGTGTGTGGGGGAGGTCTTTTTCTCTAAGTGTGTATTAAAAATAACACAGTATTGACAAACCTTTAATGAGGAGCAAAGCGGAGCAAGATCCCGTGGGTGCCTGTCACCTGAAGGAGCTTGAAGGGGATTGGTGTCCTGCTCCAGGCATGCTGTTCATAGCGCTCATTTTCTAGGCTTTTCTTTTCCTTTTAACAAAGTCTTCTGCCTGGTGTTGACATCTGAGTTGACAGCTCTCCCTTCTCCAGTGTCCAGGGCCTGCCACTTCCTCACTTTCTGAAAATGTGCTGCTGTCAGACCTCTCTCTGCCCTTCTCCTTGCCCAGTAGGAACAGGAGGTCAGAGTCTTCTGTCCTTCATCCTGATGTGCATACGGGCAGGCTGAGTGGAGACCATCCAATGCTGCAGAGGAACCAGCCCCAGGAGCTACACCAGGAAGAGCAAATGAACTTTTGCAAGGCCTGATTCTCTGGTGACCTCGGGTTTACATGGACCAGCGCTGCTGCCTGGGGCAGGACCCATGCGATGCTGCAGTGCTGTGGAGAGAAGTCAGGGCCTGGCAGTGGGTTGGTGGCCACTACCAGGCAGAGCTATGTCCACCAGCGAGAAAGGGACAGACTTCACAACCCCCTGGCCATTACCTATCCTGATGCATAGTCCAGGCGATCCAGCAGGAAAGACCTGGAGACACCCATTTTCCCCTCCCATGTCCACCAAGGGACAGCCTGCCCTGCCAGCAGGACCTGGGATGGAGTGGACAGGCTGACCAGAGCCATCATGTATCATCATCCATCCACCCAGGTCTGTGCCCCTATATTCTCAGCTGGTACCAACTGACATAATCCCACCTGTTTCTGTTAAGCTGACACCAAGTGACCATCTGCCTTGGTGTGCATCCTTCAGAGCTGGCCTGACTGTGTGCCCTTCTAGGAAGTATTGCTGAGGCCAAGGTTGTCTGAGGAAAGGCACAAGGCAGAGGTGGTAGGAAGAGAGAAGCGCATTCATTGACCCACCTCTAGTCTTTTATTTCTTCTTCACTCTGTATTAGTCTCCAGTTCAGACATCACTATCTTCCCATGTTGAGGTTGTAGCCGTCTTGGCATAATAAATATGAGTAGAAATAATAGGTGATCTAACAATAGATATTCCTTTGCCTACAAACTTTGCCTTTCTTATTGAATGGCTCAGCGAGGTAGTGTAGCTTACATCACAGTCTTCCAGTGCTTTAGGATGATGCTTTGCTCATTTGATCCCACGGCAGCTTATGTGGACTCCCCATCTCATGGGTGGTCTGGTGCTTCTGGGCTCCAGCATCCCAGGGTGGTGCTGGAGCCTGCAGCTGAAGAGACTGGTGGAGCACTGTTGGGGTTCAAGACAGGGCAGTTTGGGGAGTGAGGATCTAGGCACTTGGGGATGTCTCCGTGGACATGCGGGTGCCCTAGTCAGGGAGCTCAGTGCATTGGTGAAGCTGCTAGAGGTGCTGAAAGTGGCTTTTCAGAGATGCTGGTGGCCTGCAGTGCCATCTTTCAGGTCCCATGGATGCTGGGGTGCCTACACAGGGCACAGGCAGAGCTGGGGGAAGGCCAGAAGCTGAGGGGCAAAGGGTATGTGGGACCACTTGGGCTTGGATGAGCTCGTCTTATGCCACACTCCTGACATAGACCTCCCACCGCTTCCCTCCTCCAGCTGAGCTGCAGGGACCCTTCCATCTCTGGTTCCTCTTTTTCTGGTTGCCATAGGCTATCAGCCTCTGCCATGAGATGGCCCTTGAAGTACGTGGGCCACCCAGCCCTCCTCTTCCTCCCATGTCTGCTTGCACCCAGGACCCCAGGAAGCAAAAGCTGCTGCCCTTGCCCCAGGCTCACTCCGACCCCATGCACCTGACAGTCCTCATACAAGAGTCAGTGGTGGAACACCTTTTGGTTGTGCACGGCTGGGACTCCCATCGGGGTCTTCCCCACAGCCCCAGGGGCTGCTTGGCATCACTCCATGGGGTGCGGGGGCTCGCTGGCCCCTCTTCTCAGCAGCCTGCCGAAAGAGCAGGGCAGCACCACTGCTCCATGGGCATGCATGCTCATCAGGGCTGGGCTACAGAAGACGTGCTTTCTCCAAGCAGGTACAGCTTTCAGGAGAGACGTGATGTGTTTGTGTTCCCCAAAAAGCACTATGCTCAGCCTGCTGGGGCAGGAGACTCCAGGGTTTTCTTTGGCACCTGATTTCTCCTCCCTTGAAGCAGGGCACCTAAAACTCTTTGGGGACTTTGGTGTTGGCGGTTGAAGTTCTTGATTTGTCCTCCCAGAGGCTCTTCCCTCCTGTTTCAGCTCTGCCATCTAGGACTGCTGACGAGGAGAAATGGCTCCCAGCTGGTGTCCCAGTGCACATGGGTGTCCTTCTGGGGCAGATCAGAGACACCAGGGCAGGACCGCCACATACCCCGTGGGCTGCCTCTGAGGAGAGGAGTTCTCCCCCTTTGGCTGGGGAATGTCATAAAATCCTGGCCAAAGGACTGGAGCAGGCCACTCTGCACCTTCACTTAAGGCTGCTGCCTGGAAGATGTTTTCCTGACTTCCCCTGCTTGTGCCACCCCAAAGTCTGAAGCAAGACTTCATCTTTCTTCTTCCTCTCCCTCTGCCTGGCATGGCCGGCTGGAAACCCTTGCACACAGGGTCGGCTGTGCCTGGGACATCGGGGTTGGGTCACCCGGACCTGGTGCCGGGATGCCGAACACGGTGGGGGAGGCACCACAGGGTTGCACAGAGATGTTGCTTGTCCTGCCCTGCAGCTCGCAGCAGGGCTCGGCACAGACATTACCACAGGCGCAGTTCGGGAGGGCGCTGCAAAACCGGGAGCTGCTGCACCATCCTCGCAGGGATGGATGCTGCTGAGTTGGCTCTTCTGGCTGTGCCTTTCCATGCCCCGCTTGCCGTGCCAGCAGCTCGCTGGGGGAAAGAGGCCCTTCGCAGAGAGGGCTGGCAACATCCCATCCAGCCTGTCTGCAAGCCTTGCCCAGACCCTGCGCTGCACAGCCCCGCACCGCTGTAACTCTTCCGTCCGCATTTAACCGAAGGCAGGTACCAAACGCAACCGGGGGCATCGCAGATGCAGGGGGAGCGACCCCGTCTGGGGAACCCCAGCCTGCCAAGCCATGTCTGATGACTGCTGCAGCGGGTTTTTGGGGAGAAGCAATGCTGCCCAGGGGATTTAGACATGGAGCTGCTCCCAGACACAGATTTAAATACCCACATGTGTCCACGTGCCTTTTTATCTTCTTTTCCTGTTTGCTTTAAAATGTAAATGTATGACTGGACGGGGCAGATCCAGGATGCTGGTGGGATCCTTTGTGAGTCACCCGGTGCAGATTTGGGGGCGGGTTCTGCTGTGCTTCCTGGGGTGCCCTGGCCCTGGCTGCCAGGACATGGGTCATGTAAATACCGTCCTAAGGGTGACCATGCAGAGGCATCCTGGTCCTGCAACGTGGTGGCACCTGTGAAATATGTAAAAAGAAAAGCCAGCAAATGTTATGGACCATAGTGTAACATATATGGGTATGTACGTTTGGGGGTTTTATTGTTATTTTATTATTATTGTTTTTAATAACATGAATCTAATAAGTACCAACCACCTAATTCTGTGTCTTCTTTGTGTCCCCACGCAGTTCGTGTGTGGGCTGGGAAGCCAGAGGGCTTTGCCTAAGGCTTTCCCTCTCCCACCACCCCCAGCTCTGCAGGTCGGGGCTGTGCTGACCCACGGGGTTTCATGAGTGCAGCACGAACTTCCCCGCAGCTTTGTATCTGGACATGCGTGGGCTCGGGGCATGCTATGGGGCTGGCTCTGAGCATCCCCAGGCGCACCAGGGACGGATGGCTCATGGCCCATTGTGGCCCCCAGGCTTGGCTCTGTGGTTACCCACCCTTCTGGGTACAACAGGGATGGCAGACCCCAGAGAGCACTTCCACCTCACCAAGACTGGGTAACCAGCCTCCAGCTGGCTTCCTTGTACTCATTGGACTCGTCAGGCAAGTGGAGGGCTCTTCCCAAGCCCTCACCCACCTCCACTTCTCTGGCAGCTCAAGCGTCTGGAGTTACCCAAAACCTTCAGGGCTTCACAGCCACAGAGATTAAATAGCTGGAAAAACTCTTCCACCCTCCCATCATGACTCTCTAAGAGCTGTAACTGAAAAAACCCAAAACATTAATGATACTACTTGCTGTTTATTTTATTTAGGTATTGTTTTTATATACTCATTAATGGCTTATGTAATTATTTCATTCCTGTTCATAACACTAACATTTAAACAAAGCCACAGTTAAAAGAAAGAGCAATCAAGCCAAATTTCCAGTAAGCTTAACTGCTTTCAAAGCTAATTTAAGGGGGGGAAAAAAAGGGATAATTAGCAGTCAAGAAAGGATTTGCCTTCCTGCTTGCGCTGATGCAACAAGAGGCTGGTTGGCGCAAGTTCTGGCAGGCTGAAGCTGTGCTGGGGCACTTCCATGTCCGCCTGCATCCCCCCAGTCCCAGCCACCCCCTTGGTGTTGAGGAGTGCTTGTCACCACGGGGTGCTGCCAGAGCCCATGGGTGACACAGGGCAGGGGGACCTGGGTGGCAGCAGGGGACGTTTTGCATTCCTGGTGGCCATGGCCAGTAGCCGTACGCTTTGCAAGGGCAGGAGATGCTGCAGTGCAAACTCGCCTTGCCACAATGAAGGCGTATGTTTTCCAGAACAGCTCTTCAAGGAAAAAAAATATTAATTCAGCAAAGGATCTGAAAAGACTTCGGCACGCTCCAGTGCGCTCCCGCTTCCTAGAGCACAGATCTCGCCCACCCCATGCAGCAGCTGGTTGAGCTCAGGCGTGCACCGAGGAATGCTGTGCCGGGACTGGCTGCTCCAGGCAGCGGATGACTTGTCCCCATGCTGGAAGGGCCAAAATGACCACGTACGTTTTGCAACAGTGGGTTTTTTTAACAGACCTTTTCCCAGTGTTCAGCTGGGGTAAAATATTTGAGATTCAAAGGCAGCTGAAAGAGAGGCCAAGTTTGCAAGTTCCCCCCTGCTTTGGGACTGAATTTTGCAGCTGGTTGAAATTTTTCTCATTTCAAAACGCCGATGGACATTTTTCATGGAAACCCGGAATTTGGCCAAGGAAAGAAGCAAAATGTGAGAATACTACAGAAAACTCAATGTTCTTTTTCCGTGTCATCCAGCCAGCTCCACTCGTGAAAGATCACAGGAGCTTGGACAGCTGAATCCGAACCTTAGTGGACAGACAAGTAGATTGACAGACAGATGGATGCATACACATATTATTTCCCATCACTTTGCTCTTGGTAACCAAAGTCCATATAAATAAAATTAGACCTGAATCCCACAGGAAAATATCTCCCTTAGGTGCAGCACAGTCAAGCAAAGAGCATTTTCCTTGGCCAACGGGGCACAGCTCAGTGCTGGGCTCTGGGACCACGCTGCCTGGTGAGGCGCTGTGTCACTAAGTAGGGGCAAGACCTAGAGAGGCAAGACCTACTTGCATGTCCCCTTGTCATGGCCTGATGTGGTGTCCTTGCTCTCTTGATGCTCACTGGTACACAGAGGAACTTTTCTCCGTCCTGCAATGCAGAGCCATGTGGGTCTTGGTAGTGGCTCCAGCTGTCGGAGAGCAGAGACGGTGGCCCTGCCAACCTGTCCTTTCCATGCTTCTGTGGTTAATAACATGGAAAAGTGGTGCTTTGTCTCCTGTGGACATGGTGTACTAGGGAATGGTGGCCTGCTGCCATCCCTCAGGTGTGGTGACCTGTCCAACCACCTCGCTCAGTGCCGCACCCTCCATCCCGGCAGCCCTCGGGGACAGGCAGGGAAGGCAGCTGTGTCCGCAACAGTGGCCAGAGTCCTGCAGCCAGGAATTGCTGCTGAGGACAATGGCTCTGCACTCCCCCAAGGCCCCAAAGATGCCTCTCTCATCTGCCTTCCCCAATGCGATGAAAAGATTTCAAGTGATTTTCCCTTAGTCCTCCTGTGATGAGGCTGGAGACCACCAGCTCCCAGCAAAGTAGGTCTGCAGGGGCAAAGCCCTCACAGGCTCTGCCATGCCCGTGGTACCGCAGCACTCTCTCCGCCACCCCCTACTCAAGCACGGTGTTTTACTCAGCGCTTTACAACCCTCCCGAGCCTCGTTAACCTCCAAAATTTTGCTCCCTAAGCAAACCACGACCTCTACATTTCCCAGCCCTCCTCCTGCCCTCCCAACCCTGACCAGGGCTCTTCCACCCACCCGTGGCCACCCAGGCTCCTGCCAGAAGGGCTGTAGGACCAGGGCAGGATACACTTTTCCCATTCATGACCATGTCAGCCAAGCGTGCAGGGGGTTTAGCTGCTCCAGCCACTCTCATCCTTGCAAAATGGTGTGAAATGTACTATTCTTCAAAATGCCAAGTGTATTTTTACAAGCCTTGGGGGCATTTATTACATCAGAGTTAATCACCGTGTCATTCATTTGTTCATTTATTCCTTCATCCAGTCTATCTATCTCCCCATTCATCTTTATTAGGGCACAATTCACTGGTTAAACACATGCTCCCCTTGTGCGCAGGATACCCAGTACCCGTGTGGGGCATGGGGGCACAGGGAGGCAGGGACTTAGTTCAGCAGAGCCTGGGGAACAGGGAGGCAACTTCCCACATCAGCCGCGCGGGGGGAACATGAGGAAACCATTAATCGATGGGCTGGCCCGCGCTGTGTTTTCCTAAGGAAGAGCTGAAGACGGGGAACGGCTGGGGTCAGCGGGGCACCATCTGGAGAAACCCATTGACTCCCTCCTGCTGGGGTTTTCCCACCTCAGCAGTGATGGAGAGGATGAGGCAAAAGAGAAGAGTGGTCCCCACCAGTACCCTGGGGATGGGGGGGGACCCTGCTGCACCCCACGACCCGCATCTGTGCTGCGTTGCCCCTAAGGCATTGCTGCAACGTTGCACCACGAGCTTTGCCAGTGGCACAAAAAGACCATCGCACCCAGAGATGCTGCTACCCCAGCAGAGCTGTGCTGGTCCTCCTATGACTTGGGCTCAGCATCGCTGCGCCTCCTTCCAGGCTTTCACTGCTCAGCTGCCGCCACAACCTCATCCCCCCCATTCCATCCTCTGCCATTCACGTCTCCAGCCCGCAAGGCACAGGACCTGGGTGCAATTTCTTGTTCAGGGGGATGCTACATCTCCATTAAATCAATGACA
This sequence comes from Aviceda cuculoides, assembly GCA_035590195.1. Classification (NCBI taxonomy): domain Eukaryota; kingdom Metazoa; phylum Chordata; class Aves; order Accipitriformes; family Accipitridae; genus Aviceda; species Aviceda cuculoides. The sequence continues at coordinate 1,253,483 of JAVJGG010000061.1, read as the reverse complement.
GGCTGGGAGCTTCTGCACAGGGCAGGATCAGGCCCTCACTGCCGAGCCGCCAGCCGGCATCCGTTGTAGCAAGTCCTCTATTTACACAGCCACCGCAAGACTCAAATAAACAGCCAATATTTTCAACTTGGACAAGACGCACTACCCCGAAAGCTTGGAGAACGGGCCTCTCCACTGTCAAAATAAACACCACCCGCCGCTTCCCCCTCGGCGCACCCACGCGACGGGAAATCACTGGCCTTTGTTTATTGGGAGGAACAGGGAGAGGTGGCACTTCCAGAAATCGCCTGGTGCTGGGGGAGTTCGGAGGAGGGATTGTCCGTCAGAGAGCCGGCAGCAGCCAGCCTGGGCGCACGCAGCCGCCAGCTGACCCCTGGGTTTGCCGCGGTGGGGACCACGGTCCTGCTCAGGGTGCAGGGAGAGAGGGCTTGGAGGCAGGGCAGCGTGGACCCAGCTCAGCACCTCTGAGGGGTCCAGAGGCGCCTGGCTCGGGTCTCTCCCCAGCACCAGCATCCCCACAGAAACCTCTGAAGCAGCAGCGTGAAGCTAGGCGCTGCCTCCTGCCTGTGCCCTGCCTGTGGACAGATGACAGCGGGAGCAAAGCTTCTCCAACGCTTGCAGCTCGGGGGCTGTGCAATAGGTCACTAACCCAACCTCACGGCCATTTGAGGCTTTTGGTATGTGGCGATTCTTAAGTATCCCTTCCCAGTGCTGCTGGCTGCCCACGCCGTGATCCCTGCGGCCCCGGGGGCCTGGCTGAGACGGGGTCAGTGCTGCTCAGGCCAGTGCCCTGGGAGCCCTCAGTGCCCCAGTGACGGCAAGGGTTTGCTCCTCCACCGGGGAGCCCAGCAGAGTCCGGCAGGCTCTGGCTCACGTCTTGAGCCAGAAATCGGGCTGGCTTTGGCCAGCCCACCCATACCGACCTTCACGCTGCCCCTTTTCCAGCAAAGCCGGAGAGTGCCTGGAGCTGGGAGCGAGGCAGGGTGGCCGAAGGGGGCCAGTGGGGTGGCTGGGCAGCGCCGTCACTGTCACCAGCAAGGCTCAGACATTCCCCTTGCCCTGCCCAGGTCCGAGCCACGCAGCAGCAGCAGCCCCGTGGGTGCTGGTGCCCACCTCCATCCCCATCCCTCGCTCCAGCGCTCAGCTCCTCGCCGTCAAGAGCAGTCCCTTTCCATCAACCTGCTGGCTCATGTGGGGAAATTCCCGGTCTCGTCCGTTATGCAAAATTAGCTTTCAGGGAGCGCCTGGTGAAATCGCAGGGCCTTCATCTGCTCTGGGCGCTTTCAGACTTTTCCCTGGCATCCACCGGGATGGTCATAAATCTCCGCTACTGCCTCCGAGTCGAACATTTCCTCCGAGCCCCATTATTAATTTTCTGAAAGATCCCATAAACCCCCAGATGGAAAAATATGGAGATATTTGCACATGTGCCGTAAAACACATTGCCCATCTATTTCAAATGGATGTGGCAATATATAAAACATACTTAGGGCATGAGCCAGGTTTCACGGTATTTAAACAAGGCGGCATGATGTAATTGGAATTTACAGTATAGGAGCAGATTGAAGCTGGGACTTGGTTGCGTACCATATATCTTCGATCTCCTGAAGATTTGGCCTGCTTTATAATGCCAAATGCCTTTTGTACTTGTCACCTATATTTTAAGTGGATGAACAGCTCCTTTTGTGAAATATAATGGTTGGAAAATATATTTTTTTTCCATCTGAATTTTGCAGCCTCTCTGGAGACATCTGTCCTGTCCCCCTACAACAGCACATATTCCCAGGGATGCAGGTGTCTCAGAGCCTTGCTTCCCTCGTTCCCCTGCCTGGATGGCTCCTGTCTCCGGGCAGCACGGTGCCACTGCCTCTCCTGCACCATGGTCTCGAGCCCCAGAGGCTCCACAGTGTGGCATGGGAGCAAGGACCCGCTGCCCATAGCCACGGTTCTGTGGGGCAGGAGAGGGTGGTGAGCCCCCAGCACTGCTCCTGGATGTTGGGAAGAGCAGTCGACACTCCAGGTGCTGCTCACAAGAGTGTGGGCAGGAGGTGCTCTGGGCAGAGAGCAGCCCCTGGAAGAGGTGTCACCATCAGGTCTCCAAAAAAGATGCTCTGGCAAAGCCTCTTAGATGTGCCCCCATCTCCCTGCAGCTCCTTGAAGCCAGCACTGGGGGGAGTAGGGGCTGGTGGGAGAGTGATGGGAGAGCCAGGGATGCTCAGAGGCCACCACCAACAGGGCTGTCCCCAAGCTGTCCCCATCACTAGTGCAAGTACCCCTCTGCCACCCCTCCCCAGGACAGGGCAGGCAGACGGGCGCAGCAAAGCTGGGGATTTTTCAGCTCTGTCAGCCCGGTTCCTCCCAGCAAGGTCCTGGTTTCTCATCCCCTCCCCATACTGCTGAGACCCCCTGCAGTGCTTGCCACCGTAGGGGATCTCAGGGAGCTGGGGAGGCCCAGGGGGGCTGCAGCTGAGCCAGTCCCTGCCTGCTGCATCCCCTCCCTGTCTCACCCGCACCCTTCCCACGGTGCCCACCCAGCCAGGGAGGACCTGCCAGCATCAACTGGGGTCTAAACCCCAGCATGGGAAGATGGTGCAGCCATGTGGTTAGGGCAGTGAGGTGGTTACGTGCCCACCCCTTAGCCTGGAAATCTCCCAGGGCTCCCCCGGCTGAAGGGAAAGGCAAAAAAGGGGAAGACAAAAGATACCAAAGCATAAAAATTGAAATTTTGTTCATAGATGAGCTGGTGGCTCCATCCCAGCCAGTCCAACTGGTGGGCTGTGGGCACAGGGCTGACGGCACCCTGGTCCCCAGTCCATGAGTGCCAGGGTGCTGTAGGGCTCTGAGGTGGCTGTGGGCACTCAGAGGGGTGGTGGGGAGCTCATCTGCAAGCCTGGGGCACTAAGGAGGTTCCAGAGCCCCCCATGCCTGCCAGCTTCAGGCAGGGCTGGTGGACCTGGTCTGGCCAAACTCACTGGCCCTCTCTCCACCCTCCTCCAAGCATCCAGGGGGCTCGGATAAGGAATTTTTGAAAAATGAATAAATCAAGTCATTCCCTTCCGGCAGAAGGAAAAGCCCTCCAAAAAATGTCACTTAGAAATAATCCAAGTGATTTATTTGGAAAATTTTGAAGCGCAGGTCCTCCCGAGAGCTAGGATGGCCTCTTGGCCTCACTCTCCAGAGCCAGAAACCAAGAGCCAAGACCCCGGCTCCAGGGCAGGAAGCCTAGAAACTCTCATAGCCACAGCTCAAGCTGGAGCCCAACGGAGCCACAGGCCACCTGCAGCTGAGCCAGGACCAGGACCCGATGAGCCCATCTGGAGCCAGACCTGAGCCTCCTCAGGGCTCTCCTGATGCAGGGGTCCAGCCTCCCAGGAGCTGGGCTGGATGCTGAGGAGAGGGACGGTCAGCCAGCTCAGGTCAGGCAAACTGGCTTTTTCACACTGTAAAACCAGTTTGATTGGGAATTTTCTAACTAGCCCTAGCTCTTGAGCATCAGGCATGGTGCTGGCCATGGATGAGACACAGGGGCTGGTACATGCTAGCTGCTGGTGTGGAAACCAGATTATTTCTCCTTGGCAGCCACTGCACACACCACGCCAGTGGCAGACCCTGAGGTACCATCCTGCAGGACCTTTTCATGCTCCACAGCTCCAGACTTAATTCCCGCTCATGAATGAACTGAACTGCTCTGCAGAATTGTGTTAGCAGCCATTTGTTAGCTGGACAGTACTTGTGTTTTTTCTAGACCTCAAGAGACCTCCTCTATCATTTTCTGAAGGGCTCTCACTACAAGACAGAATGTCTCTGAGGGTTTGCCATGAGCTTCGCGTGTGTACAGCACAGTGAAAACTCCTCAACAGGGTTGTGTATGTGTGCAATTCCAGCCCTCAGACCCCGTGGAGACCCAGCTATCAAAGGATGTTGAGCATCAGCTCTTTGAAAGCCAGAAGCCTTTCCATCATTGCCACAAGGGAGGCTAAATAGGCAGGCATCTGGAACCACTTCCCATGCTTGAGAGTTTGGACTTCACCAGGCCAAAGAATCAGCCTCACCTACTGCTGAATTTTTGGCATTTGGCTAACTCTCATGGGATGTGCCCTGCAGAGGTGTTGGCATGAGCAGGTCAGCACCACGTGCCAGGCACCAAGTTAGAAGTGCCGGTGGAGGTGCTTGGCTCCTCGGTTGCTCTGGGGACAGTGGCAGGTTTCTGGCATTGGTTAAATGACGTAGAGCCACATTCTGTCATCCTAACTGTGTCTTAAGGCATGTTTCTCTGAGATGAGCTCTCCCAGGCTTGTTGGTAGTCATCCAGAGGATGCCATCAAGTTGTTTCTCTAGACTGACTGCAGTGGTCATCCAATATTTTGGCTCATTAATTCTAAGGGGAAGGGGAAGGGGAAGGCAACAGAAAGAGGTTTTCTTGCACTACCCCCATGGCACTATTTGTCAGAGTACCATTACAAATGTAAGAAGAGAAGAAAGCAGATGATTTAAGCCCCATGGCTTTACCCAAGGAGTCTACAAAACCCCACAGGGAAGGGGTGAGATTGCCAGAGGCTGGGAGCATTCAAACCCAGGCAAAGCAGCTCTGACAAGCGGACGGGGATAGAGATGATGGCTCAGGAGGGGATAGTGTAGATAATGTGAGACAGGCACCATGCTAGTGATTCTCTGCCTGAAGAGATTGCAGATGGAGCCACTCTAGGACATCGGAGAGAAGTGAGGCCTTTGTCTGTATGGTACACAGTGGGCACGGACTCTGCAGTGCTGACCAGCACAGAACAGATCTTCAGCAAGAGTCAAGAAACATAACAGATAAACCACTTTTCTGTATCTCTGGATCTTCCTTTCACATTCTCACCACCTTCCTCCATCTTTCTTTTATTCATCTCTCTCGCCTTTGACCTCTCCCCTCCTCCCGCCAAACTTTCTCTTTTCCCAAGTTTCTTGCTGTTTGGCTGCTCATTCTCCCATTCCCGTCAGGGATGATAAATCACCTCTTCGGATGAGCGTCATCAGCATACCAGACTCATCCTTCTTTTGACCTCCTCGGCTCTGAGCCACTTCCAGGAGGTAAGAACTGGACCCAATTACACTGGAGAGGAGATCACCAGTCAATCCAGTGAAACAGGAAATGGTCCATTCCCCTTTTTTTATCCAGTCACGAGTTCTGCCCTCACCAGTCCTGCATGTTCAGTGGAGACTGCACATCCCTCTGTCCATCATGCTGTGCATCCAGCTGGGGTACCTCGTGCTAAAGAGATGGCCATGTACACGTTGCCCTCTCTTTCTCTTGATCTCCCTTACCTTGCCCCCTCCCTCCCCTCCCCCAACACACATCTGCTCACACAGTTCCAGAGAATTCGTTTCATCTCACCATTGAGCCGTTTATTTCTTTCCAGAGAGTTAAAAGCCTGTCTCCCTTGATTTAGTGAGTCAAGAGTGGCTGGGAGGGAGGGGGGAGAAGAAAAGAATGAAAGAAAGAAATAAAATAATGAAAAAAAGGTCTTGGGAACATCTGGAGTTGCTCTTAAGCAAGACGCAATATTGTCGGCCAGATGCTGAGTGACTGACTTCTACTTGGGAAACGTCAACATGTCAGACGTCGAAATACCAGCCAACACCTCCCTTCCCCTCTTCGCCTCCTCCTTGTCATGCTTTGGTTGTGCTGCCTGCATCATCCCCCTGGGATGGCACTGAGAGGAAGGGGTGGTTTATCTGGGACCTTGATGGGTGTCATGGGGAGGCATCAACGGGCTGAGCTTGTCGCTTGGAAGCAACTGGTTCATCAAGCAGAGGGATAGGGAGAGGCTGGGTGAGCTCACAGTGACGTTGCCTACATTGGATGAGGCAGAGCCAAGCAACTGAGAAGGCATCTACAAGCGGTTTCAGAGAGATGGGAATAGGGCTGCAGTAGGACGGTCTGGTTGGTGAAGCCATCTGAGATCTCTGGCAGCAAGGCTTTCCCAGCAAGGCAAAGAAAAGACCTTTCTCAATCCTCGAGTGAACACAGCTGAACAGACAGCTGCCAGCGAGGCAGGAAGGGCACAGGCACGCTGGCGGTCTTGGGGCTGCTTCCCCAGAGGAAGGAGGTCTTGGACAGACCAGTCATACTGAATCATCGTTGTCAGTATAAATGGACTATGAGGATTTATACCAGCTCCAGAGCTGGCCGGGCAAGCAGGGAGAGCACATCAGCGAAAGCCGGTGTAGCCAAGGGGGTGACGTCCATCCCGAGCTGGACACGCTCCGGGTACTGCGACACCCCGCTGCAGCAGCGAGCAGCAGCAGCTGGAGGTGTCATCCCTCACGGGCTGGACGCAGCCCATCTGTCACCGCAGAGCCCTCTGCTCTTGGGGGTTGCCCCTCTGCGGTGCCCTGGATGCAGCCCATTGCCCCCCGCTCCATGGTGCCCATCTGTCACTGAGCCGGCACTTCCAGCAGCACCACCTGAGGATGCTTGGGAGTAAAATATTCCCTCTTCCCACCAGTGGTTTATAAATTATGAGCCGTGACATGAAAAAACAGAACTGGGAGTTAATCAGAGGAAAATCCCAATAGTGTGTTCTGGAGAAAGACTGGCACCCCGGGACAAAAGCGGTGCTGGGTGGCACCCGCCAGCTCCTTCTCCATGCTGGATGCCCTGCAGAGGCTGAGGTCTCTCCGTTTAAGCCCGACCACCTCTTCTACTCATCTGGCCTCGGCTCCCAGTGCTGTTAATCCAGAGCCAAGCCATGGCCTTCTCTAACCTGCTGCTCTTCAGCTTCCTACAACCCAGGGCATGGGCTTGGCTGGTCCAGGGGAGTAACCATGGCCAGGACCATCCACCTCCTTTCATTCACACCATCTTGAGGATCAGTAAGGAAAAGGACCAGTACTGCTGCCGGTCAAACCCAAGCACTGTCTAGGGCCTTGTAGGCAGCTTTCAGCTCCCACATCTCATTACGGTGAGTGCCAGGAACCCAGGGTTTATGGCCAACCATGTGGGTTTTTCAGGAGCTGGAATCAATCCTCATGCCTCAGTGGTGTCCAAGTACCAGGACAAGCTCCCCAGGGTTCATCCAGGGCCTCCCACACATCAGAGGTTACTCTGGGTGCACAAAGCACCACCAATGTCTTCCCATGTCACTGAGCTGGACCAGGTTAAGCAGAGACCTCCCTCCCTCTCCAGTCAGAGTTGGAAATGATGGGTGGAGAAGTAAAGGACAGCTGAGCCATCCCTCCCATTGCCAAACCCTGCCTGCATGTGGTTACTTCACCAAGCACTGCGTGGTGTCACAGAGCTGCGAAGGCTGGGACCTGCCTGTGAGAGGCTTCAAGTCACACCAGCAGTGCCCGTGCCCAGGCAAACCCTCCTGCTCAGAGAGGTGTCCCTTTGGGTGCTGCTCTCCCCAGCTCCCCACTAGCTGCAGGGTCCCAAAGCCCACTCATGTGCTTCGGTTATTGCCTGAAGAAGCTGATGAACCACAGCCAGAAGGAACATCTTCTGCGTCTTCAGGACAGGGACGGGGACAACCTTAGCTAGCATGCGGAGGAAAGATGCAGGACCAAGGCATGTGTCTGGGTGTGCCTGCAGCCTTCCCTGTACTTATTTCCTTTTCCTGAACTGAAAAATAATAGCTGAAAGGCATCTGCTGAGAGCACAGGAGCAACCCAACACCAGGGGCTTTCCATTTTCCCATAGCCCAATAGCCTCTTCTCCCCCAGCACAGACGGTGCTGCAGAAGGACGCATGGTCCTCCCATCCTTGCTGGTCCCAGCCCTGCATGTCCCAGGCTGGGCTCCCCATGGCCAGGAGAGGGGGGACCTGCCAAGGAGGTATCATCTGTCCCAGTTGCTCAGTGGAGGTCTGCAGCAGAAGGGCTTGGTCCCCTCCATGACCTGGTGCATCGGCAGGGAAAGTCTGGGGGAGAAGGGACTGCCACTGCTCAGGGGTGACTTTCTCTGGGTGCCCAGAGCCTTCATCCCCACATGGCATCAAGGCTCTGTGCTCCCTCCTGCTATGAGGGGATATTTACGGTCCCTAATCCAGGGAAGGGCTACCAGGATGTGATCTGTACAGAGCCTGAAGCATCTCTGAGCAGCGAATCAAGTTCTGGTCCCCTTTCTGGAGAAAGGGGACCGCTGCCTGGGGAAGCCCATGACCCTCTACCCCTCCACAGGGACGCGATTAGCAGGGCCCAACCCCACATCGTGTGGGGGTCCCTCTCCCTTGGAGCAAGTTGCTCTCCAGAGATAGAAACGGGGTGGAGTGGGGTGACACTGCTGAGAATGAGCACTGGACGAGCACGATCCTCCATGAAATCCCCACGGGGCGTCCCCACTCCTGTGCCCCCACCTCACGGCAGCGGGCCAGGGTACCCCGTGGAAGTGGGGGGGCCTGAGCGCAGGCAGCCCAGGGTGGGGGCGGCACAGGCTCAGGTGGCCGCAGCGGGGGCGTGGGGCCGGGGGCGGCTGTGGTAATGACAACCAGGTGAGCGGGCGGCGATAAGCCCCCAGGAATGTGGCAGCGGCAGCTGCCGGCCCACGGCTCACTCAGACCTTGGATGGGCCAATTAAGTAAATAGAAAATTTGGAGCGCGGGATCAAAGACGGAGCGCGCGGGCTCTATTTATTTGGAAAAGGTCAGATTATATTGGCAGATGTGTTAAAGGAGAGAGGAGGAAAAAAACCTTTCAAAAACATTGGCCCTGATTTGAGGTTTCCTGACGGGCGGGCTGGGTTTTTTTTTCTTTCTTTTCGGGCCACGGGTGGGTAACAGTGCTGGCAGGGCACGGAGCTGGGGGGGGGCGCAGGGAAGGACACATCCGGCAGGCTTGCCCATGCCGGGCTCTCCACCCCTGCCCACCCACCTCCCGGCCCCCCTCTGCCAGCAGCACCAGCCCCAGAAACTGGGGTCTCTTTGGCTCAGAGCCTGCGCCCCATCACGTCACTCTGGCCGCAGTCCTCTGCAGCTGGCCCGTGCACTACGGTCCCCCGGCTGCCAGGGAGGTGGTCTCCAAGTTGGAGACCAAGGTGGGCTCTGCCCGCCGCTTGCCTTCCAGGCCCCCCCAGCAGCTCCATCGGTGCTGGGCTCAGCGCTCCAGGATGATGCTGCCATCCAGCTGGTGCCATCCTGGCTGTCCCTGGCCATCCCAGGTCACCATCCCACCACCGCTCTGCCGGCTTTTTGGTTTTCCCAGCTTGTAGGGATGGAAAGCCCACCCAAGCAGTGCCCCTGAGCAGGGGCAGGAGAGTGCCCAGCATTGCCTCGCTCTGCCCGTTCTGCTTACAGGCTCTCTCGCGCGAGGGGAAGGGGGACCCCGGGATCATCTCTCAACGATGAGCCTGGGGACATTCCCGGTGCCATCAGCAATGCTGTTTCTGGGCTAATGCCCGGGCTGGGGCTGGACTGGGTTCCCCCCAGCTCCCACTCCAGATCACCACCTCCCCATGGGTGCTTGGCCAGCCCTCCAACACTGCAAATGGGGACAGACATCACCTCCTTTAGCACCCCAAAACTGCAGAAGAGTCTTGCAAACTCCAGCATCTCACATCTCCAGGCTTTGCTCTGCTTCCCAGAAGCAGCGTGGGGGTCCCAGCTGGGGAAACTGAGGCAGGGGGGCAGGAGGGGAGAGGGGGGAATGTGGTGTGGGCAGCGGAGGACGGCAGCATCCAGCACCAAGGTGGGAAGGCGGTGGGAGGGACCTGCGATGGGGGAGAGGAATGTGTTTGCTGGGGCAGGAAATCGTTGGGCTCGGCGAACGTGGGACCCGCCTGCTAAGAAAACAAGCGGAGGCCGAAAGGCAGCGGGGGCGAGTGCCCGGCGGGGGGGGCAGGAAGGGGGCTCCAGGGGCAGGAATGCCGGCTATGTTCCCGCTCCAGGCAGGTGTGCCGGACCCGCCACCGGACCCGCTGCCGGCCCGCGCCAAAGCTGCAGCTCGGCCGTGGGAGCCCCGTTTCCTCAGCACAGGCAGGCGTGGAGCAGAGTGGCAGCCCAAGAGGTGCAGGCAGCTCCGCTTCTAGTCTTGGCCTGGCCGTGCCTCAGTTTCCCCAACCTTAAAATCACCCTGCATGTCAGCCACACGCGGTGGTGAGCCCCATCCCAGGGGTGTGGGGGCAGGCGCGAGCTGTTGGCAGGGTTGAGAGTTGCAGGGCTTTGCCGTGCACAGCACTGGACCTCACTCAGAGCCGGGACCAAGGGAGCTTCTGATCTCCCATGTCCATGGTTATGGAGAACGCAACTCCTGCATCACCGCTGGTCACCCTGCCAGGTTTTCTCCAGCTGCGCGCTGGGTGCCACAGGGGTGATGGGGTGTGGAGCAGAGCCCACAAGGGTGGGAGTGGATCACACTAGGAGCAGAGGGAGAAGCTAGGAATGGTTCTGTTGGAAAGGACTGGTGCGAGGGGGTATGGTCACAGTGGTGTCCAGGAGCAGTGGGTCCCTCATGCTGCCAGCTGCCCACTGCCTGGTCCCCCACCAAGGACCACCTCCCCCACCAAAGGATGCTCAGCGCAGTCCTAGGATGGGTTTGCGGCTGCGGGGACATTTCTGGGTCCTTTCTGTTCCCTTTATGGGATAGCACAGCATGAAATGCTGCCTGGATCACGGTGCTGTTTGGAAACTCCGCTGGCGTGTAATACAATATCTGGCAGGGGCGTCTACAACTTTATCTGCAACAGATCAGGTTGGAGCAAAACCTTCTGAGACAGCATCTGGAAGTGGTTTAACCTTCGCCAAGTTTTGCATGAAATACCAATTTTCCACCCCTTTCATTTAGTTTATTGAAATTAGGAGGGGAAACTCCCCCTCCTCCCTTCTACCACTCCCCCCGCCCCCGGGTTCTCCTCTGGGGCAGCTCAGCTTCTCACAGCTCTTCTGGAAAAGCTGAAGACGTCATGGAGCTGCGTCTCAGGCCGGGGAGCACCTCCCCGTGCCGTGACGGGCAGCAGGGCTATTCCTGCACGGCCGTATCAGGGGTGCTTGAGACGAAGGCAGCCGCGCCAGGTTGCAGGCAGGCAGCTGAGGTGGGCTGCAGGCAGGGAGTTGAGCCAGGTTGCAGGCAGCAAGATGGTGGGGGGGGAGCCCGTGGTGGGCAGCACTGAGAGCAGTGGAGCAGAGATGCCTGCAGCATCCCGGGGCGACGACCTGGGGCAAAGTCCCACTGTGCTGAGTAGGGGCACAACTCATCACACGGGACCTGAGCAGGAGCTGTGCGGAGCAGCTGGCGGCATGCCTTTACTACTACCAACGCTGAGGGTTCAGGGAAGGGATCTTTTAACCAAACCTGGCATTTTCACCTCAAGCTCCATCGTGCCGAGCCGCGGGCCCTCGGGGAGATGGAAGTGGCTGAGCAAACCATCACGCACACTAGAAAATCCGGCCAAATTCTGTACTCGGCTTCAAACTGCTCAAGCAGCTGCCGGGCTCCATACCATGTCCCTGAAATTTTCCTTTAAAATTTACCACTCCAGGCAGAGGAACAGAAAGGGACAGCTTTAGGAGGGGCAGTGTTGGCCTTGCTACCGGCTCTGCTTGCAGGGAGCCGCCAGCCAGGTCCCAGGAGGTCCTGAGGGGCCAGCTCACACATGTGCCGTGTTTGCAGGATCTGAGCAGGTGCTTTTACGATGGAGCTGGCACATCAACTTTTGGGACAGATTTGCATGTGTTTGCCCATGCGAGGTGGGGGCTCACATCGGGACCGTGTCATTCCTGGCATAGGGCAGCGGCAGTATGTTGTCCCACGGGAGAGCTGGCAGGGGACAGGGAACTGGCTCTCCTCCCACTCTGGAGATGAGGGCCAGGGGACAGGGACATGCCGAGGCCCCTGGCCAGGGAAGATGTGCTGGAAAACCGGGAGCTGCACTGCCGTAGCGAGAAACTTGGGTATTAAAATAACTTGCATCTTCCAGGTTGGAAATACATCCCAGATCTTGCCTGGTGGGAGGCTGTGCGGGCAGATGCCCAGCTGCCTGCAGCTCCCACTGGCACAGGTCCATCGCACCATGGGAACAGTCCTTGCAAGCTCCTTCTTGAACATCCAAGGAGCACAGGGAGTGTGTCTGGAGGTGGCACCGACCCAGGCTGCATTATCCAGCCTGGACATCCCCCTTCAGGAAGAGGGATGGGGGGTTATGTGGCTGCTCATCCCCTTGGTGGCTCTGGGAACCTGGGCTGGAAGCAGCCAGCATGACACAGCTCTGCAAACCAGACCAGGGTGCGGGGTTCAGCCCTGCAAAGACCCGTCCCCGCCATGGTCCCTGCCCACCAAGGCTGGGGCTCTGCGCCGGCTCCCCACTCGCTGAGCAGCTCTGGCCCCGGCCGTGCCGCAGCTCCCCGCTGGGCTGCAGCGCGTCTGCGACCATATGTCCCTGCGATGCCACTGCGACGCTGCTGCCAAGGCTGAGCATCGCTTCCCGCCACTCTCGCGCCTGCAAAAGGGGGATGGAGGCAGAGAGAGCCCTGCCCGCACATCCTTAAGGGGCAGGGGGCTGGGGGGGAGCTTTAGCCCCACCATGGCCGGTGTGGCGCTTCCACCCTGCTCCGGGACCTGCTGCAGGAGGGATGGAGGAGTCCTCTCCTGCCCCACGAGGGGAGCTTTAAGGGGTCCTCCTCTCCCGCACAGCCCCACAGCCCCCCAACCTCTGCTCCTCTGCCCTCCCG
>JAVJGG010000061.1:1222989-1240645 GCA_035590195.1 Aviceda cuculoides | reverse complement strand
CCCTGCCCCCAGAGGACTGTGCCTTTCCCATATGCTGGCAGGGCCAGGCTGGCCGGGAGCAGGGCCAGAGCGGAGCAGCGGATACACCCGGCTGCAGCAGCCTCGGGCTCAGGGGCTGCGCCAAAACCCCTCTGCTCCGGGAAGAAAGGGGGGGTTTCACGAGCCTTCCCAAACACCAGCATGTGCTGCCTCAGCACCCACCCCGTGTCCCCACCCAGCCCTGGCCCTGCAAAGGGTGGGCACAAGCTGGGGCTGGGCCATGGTGCAGGATGTGACTCATGGGGGCCATGCAAAGATGTCCCAGCCTGGCCTCAGCCAGGTGCCACCAGCATCCCCCTGGGATCTAGGGATCCCCTGCCCTCACTGGGGGGTGTCCATCCCTGCAGCATGGCAGTGTGGAGGTGGGATGTGATGGTCCCCTACACACAAACAACCCCTCTGGGATTTCTTCCATGCGCTTGGTGATGGCTCCAGCCCTTTCCCCAGAGCGGGATCCAGCCAGCATGGCCGCTGCGACCAGCCCTCCTCCTCCTCCAGGCTCCTCCATCCCCTGGCTCCTCTGTCCTGCAAATCTCCAGAGTGTCCCAGTGCCCACAGCCTCCTCTCTGCACAGAGTCGCACCTATTTAATTAAAGGTGTGAAATGATCTCATTAAATCAGTGCTGTACTCTTTGTCCAAACTGTTCCCACAGCTTATGAATGGCTCGTTTCCACTATGTTTCATCCTTTCTTCTTCCCCACCCCCCCCACCACCACCCCCTTCTCTTTTTTTGGCTTGGTTTCCAAAGCAAACGAGGTTTCTGCAGTCATGCTATGTGCAGGTATGTCTCTCTGTCCAGCTCTGTGGCTTTCAAAGCCACCAGCCAATATCAATCGGAGTCAATGGAGGGATGGAGAGTTCAGAGATGCTCCGTCCCTGTGTGTCCTGTGGGAAGGGTGGGAGCTGCTGCATCCCCAGCCTTGCTTTCACTGGACGCCAGAGGAGCCAGATGGGAAAACAGCCCTGAGACACAAATCCCCAAGTCAGGGCTGACCCCCACCAGCCCCAAGAATAATTTGCTCTTTCCTACTGGAAATTTTGCCTGCATCAAAGCTGCTGAGGTTGATTCACTGCAGGAGCCTTTTTGACTGAAACCCTAAATTTAAAATACTCTTCCCATTTAATAATAACAACTAAGGAAGAGGAAAGGAGGAACAAAAGCCAAGGAGTGCGGAACTTGGCCAGGGCACTGCCAGGGAGCTCCGACGGTGCATACAGCTCCCACTAGACTACCCAGCTAGGATACATCCCTATAGATTAATATTAAAACCTGCCAGTAAATCAACTGTGGAGGTGCTTTCTAGCCTGGGTCTCTCCCTCGGCACCCGGCAGGCAGAAGGATGCCGTTGCACGGGGATGAAGACAACCCGGGCGCAGCCTCTCCCCTGCACTGACACGGTGGGTGTCAGGCAGGGGCTGCCTGGCACAACCAGCCGGCACCAGCGATGCCGCAGGGTCCTGGTGGTGCTGACCGGTCCCCGTCCTTGCTCTTCGGCCACTGACCTCCATTGCAATCCCTTCACCCCCTCCTCGCTCCCGCTCCCAGCTCGGTCCCTCGCTCCCCCTTTCTTGGCCTGGTGTTTGCCGGCGCAGGTGCGCACTGGTCCCCCCCCCTACCGCTGACTTTTTTTTAATTAGCCGATAAAGAAAGCGTCCTTTTGAAGCAGGTAGGGGATTCCTCGCATCCCTGGCATTGCTGGGCTGCCTGGCTGTAACCCTATTCCAGTTAAAAGCTTTCTGCTATCGTCCACAGCCCGCCAGGCCTCCGGCTCGCCCCACACCTGCAGGCAAGTCCTCAGGGGCTGCCCGCTCAGCCACTCGTGCAATTACCCAACGTGATGATTAACTGAGGGAGCGCAGGAGGGACCCGGACTTCGTCCTGCCAGCAGTCACTGCCTTCGCCCCTGATGCGGGCCAGCTGGGTTCCCCCCACCCTGGGCAGCCCAGCAACCGGTGCTGCCTCCGGAGCAATCCCCAAAGCCAGGGGCCGCAGGTGGGTTTTGGGGGTACCTGGGTCTCAGTTTACACTGAGGTTTACATTGAGTTTACGATGTCCCCTCCCTGGCATCCTGGTACCCTTCTCAGAAACCGGGTGCTGTGGGGCATAGGGCTGTTTACTGCAAAGCCCAAAGCTCAGCTGGTTTCTCTGTTCCTCCCAGCCCTCAGGCAATGGGTTCGTGACTTGGGGAAAGAAAACAAGGCAAAGGGGCTTGGAGTCCTTTTCCAGGCAGGGTCTCTGCTCCCTGGCCTCCAGCAGCCTGGAAGCTCTCAGTCAGATGGAGAACAAGGTTGCAAAGTCCAGTGCACGTCCTCCTGCAGCCCAACGCACGTGCCCACGGTGCACATCGCCCTGCAGCCAGATGCATGTTGTCCTGCAGCCCACCGCACGTCCTCCTGCAGCCCACCGCACGTCCTCCCGCAGCCCACCGCACGTCCTCCCGCAGCCCACCGCACGTCCTCCTGCAGCCCACCGCACGCCCTCCTGCAGCCCGGCACATCAGCAGGCCCCACAGTGTGCCAAAGCAGCCTGTCAGCGCAGCACGGCTCCCAGCCCCATGTGCTGCCCGTTATATTGCGGAACCAGTAAAAATTATTTCGGCATGTGCCTGTGTGGTCTGCAGCAGTGCCCCAGCCTGAGATAACCTACGCAGATGAAGCCCCAGGCTGAGCTGTAAATCTTCCTGTCCTTTGCCAGCAACCCCCAAGTGTCTGACCCCCCCCATCTCATGGCCAACATCTCCTCTCTGTACCAGAGAGATGGCTCAGGGACCACAGCAGCAACCCCCGGCGGGGTGAGCCCTGCACACCATGGTGATGACGGCATTCAGATCCCACTTTAAATCAATTGCTGCGCCCTGGCAGCTCTATTTCCACGGTCCCATGTTATTCTTTCACTCAATCATGGGGAGAATGACTCTGTTTTCCTTCGGCAGTTTTGGTTCTTTTTCCTCTTTTCTTTCTTTCTTCCTTTCTTTCTCAGGGCGGAGGATGGGGTCCGAGCGAATATTCATTTCCATGGTTCCAGCTCATTGAGAACAATAAGGGCAGTAAACAGAGGGCAGCATTGCTCAGGAATGCGAAGCATTTGCCTGCGGTTTAAAATTACTAATTTTTTTAGAGGCAAGAATATATATATTTTTAGAGACCTTTAAGGACAGGCCAATTTTTTCTCCCCCACATTGCTCCCTCTCCAGCACCCCCAAATCTCCCCCTCCTCATTGGGTTTGTTGCAAACCAGCATCAAGCGTGAGAGGTGATGAAGGGCTCAGGGAGCCGGGGTGTCCCAGGGGACCCCAGTCATGGAGCTGGAGCAGGGCGCAGACACCTGAAGTCACCAACTGAAGCTGCAGAAGTTGGAGCTGGAGCCTGAAGGTTTTGGGAACGGGCACAAAAAAAAGTGTTGCCGCGTGTGCCTCGCGCTGCAGAAAAGAAAACAAAATGTGGTTGGGGGTGCGACAGCACAGGAGGGCAATGGGGAGGGGATGCTGCCGTGGGCATCACTGGTGGCGGTCCAGGCTGGGGGGCAGGGGGACCTGCCAGGACACGCGTGCTCTTTCTGGGGTGCTGCAGGGCAAGGCCAGGCTGGCCCTGCACGGGGGTCACACGCTGCTCTCGGGGCTGCTCTTGCCCATCAGGAGTGAGAGCAGGGGACAGCAGGGCCACCAGCTGCAGGGAGGGAGCTGGGGTGCCACCAGGACAGCCGCAGCCTGGCCGCCCAGGACCTTCCCAGTCCAGCTGGGATAATTCCCACCTCCGGGAGCGGAGCAGGCACTCAGAGGGGCTGTGCCCCACCACTGCCGTGCCCCAGCCTGGAGGTGCTGCCTCCACCACCGCATACAGGCGAGCTCAGAGCATCCCCTTCCCCCTTGCCACAACACGAGCCCTATTGCTGCTTGTCCTGCAACAAGAGCTGGTCTGGGAAGACCGAAGGGATGCGTGAAGACGGGGATGTCTTCACTTCCCAACCTCAGAGGGATGATTGTGCCTGAGAGTCCCTAGCTTTAGACCTGCTCAGCTGCCCAGCGCCACAGCCAGCAACCGGCATGGCGGGCAGAGCCGTGGAGCTTGTCCTGGGGGCACCAGCACTGGGTGATGTAAAAAAAAAGAACACGGGCTCCTGCTCAGCTGTACGGATCCCCATGTCTCCATCAATTCCTCCTTCTCAGAGGAAGCAGGAGGTCCAGGAGAGTCAGCTGAGGACGTTTGGGCTCACAACTTCACTTCCGAACGAAACGGAGGCGGGAAGCATTGTTTTATTGAAAGCAATTGCTTTCATAGCCCTGCCCCAACAGACACGCACGCATCCTGTCTCGGGGCTGATTAGCTCCAGATCTGCACACGCTGGTTGTGTGGGGATGGCTGCCTCCCGCTCCCACAGCCCCCCCAGCCCCGGGGCTGCCCCCCGCCGACCTTCCACCCCATGTCCCCAAAGACATCCAGGCTCCGCTCGCAGGGAGCAGCTGCGGTTCCCCCATCTGGATCCTCTTTGCAGAGCCAGCTCCCAAACGTTTTGCCGCTCACCCGGAGGCTGAATGGAAACATTTGGGCCCTTTCTCTTTGCTTGCCTCTTCCTCTCCGCAGCCGTGAAACCCTTCCTGCACCTTCTGCAGTGGCAGGGGTGCTGCCCTGGGCTGCTGGGGCTCAGCCCAAGCTGTTCTTCCCAGCGGGACATCGGGCAAAGGCCATTGTAGACCCCAAGCTGGACCCTGAAGCAGGACCAGCTTGGGCTGAGGGATGGATTTGGAGACCAGACGAGCCCCTGGCTGATGCAGTTTGCTTCCATGAGCCTTTTACAGCAGCTGAACAGCTTGAAGAGTCACAAACCATGAAGGAATATAGCAAAACCTCCATAAATCAAGTAAAAAGGCATAGACATAAAGCTGGGAAGACATTTGCCTTTTATTGTCTCTTCGGACAGGCTTAGCATTTAAAGGCTTTTATCTCCTTTTTATGGCTTTTTGGGTGGGCTCCAAGCCAATAGGTACCTCGTGTCCTTGCTCTGCGTTAAATTACATCATGAAGAAAGGAGGCTGGGGAGCAGATCGCAAGGAGGATGCAGCCAACGCATCTGTAGGCGCTGCCGGGGAGGACCCGCCTCTCTCAGGGCTGCCTTCCCGCTGACTGCGGGGCAGCTTTCCTGCCCTGGAGACCTCAGCCTGTTGCCCAGCCACAGCTGGTGGGAGGAACTGCCCTATCTAGAACTTGGGTGATGCTTTGCAACAAGCCAAAGGGACCACAACCCCTCTGGATCAGAGCCGTGCCTACACTAAAAGCCCAAATCCCACTGCTCAGATGGTGGAGAGGAGTCCCAAAACCTCAAGGGCTTGTGCAAACAGCTGGGGAAATCCCATCTTCCTAACAGACCCTTAGTGCATCCTCCCCACCCCCACACGCCAACAGAGACCCCAAACCTGCCCTCTCTGAGACAGTGCCCGGCCACAGCGAGCCAGAATCACCCAGCTGGTGGGGCCACAGAAGCCCCAGCCACCCCTGGGACCCCTGACCTCTGGGTGGGTTCGGAAGGGAGGATACTGATGGAGTGGAGGAGCGGGCTTATTGCGGGAGAATCCCAGGGGAAACGCCGCCTTGGCCAAATCACCCCCACAAGGCAGGCGGGAGGCAGCAGCTCATGGTGAGCTCACGGTCAGCAGGCGGCAGGGGCGAGGGCAGCGATGGGGAGGGTGCGCAACCTTCCCGATCCGGCAGGCAGACCCCTCGGTGGGGTGACTGGCCCAGCTGCGGTGACCCGCAGTTTCAGGGCAGGCTGTTCGTGCCACAGAGTTGGGTTTGCTTAATAACAGGCATTGAATTGAATGTGCTTTTTGTGCGGTTCCCTGCTGACACCAGACATCAGCTGCATGATGAAAGACCTCTGCTCCCGCCAGCCCAGCACCCCACGGCTTCGTCCCCAGACCTTCCCCTGGAAAGGTTCCTGTCCCCCCCCCCAGAAGCTCCTGGAGGCTATCAGGGCACAGGGAGAGCAAAGGTGGCCTTTGGACTTCCATCCCTGCAAGAGTTCTCCCCAGGTGGGGTCATGGTCCCCAGAGGATCAAGGCACTATGGATAGGGTCATGAGTGGGATGCATAGCAGGGGGGTCACCATGCCAGGAGTGGGGCTGCGGGTACACAGTGGGCTGTGTCCCAGAATCTCCCTGCTCCTGTGTCCCCTGGGGCTGGGCTGGGTGGAGGATGAGCAGGGACCTCTGCATCTGCAGGTGGCTGCTCCCCAAAAAGCCACCCACACCTGCATCCTGCCACACTCCTCTCCCTCGGCTCCCCACCACCCAGGGTCTCTCCCATCCCAGCTGAGAGCCCTGGGGATGGGCTGTCCGGGGACTAAGGCTCCTTCTTCTGCAGGACTCCCATCCCCCAGGGACACAGGGGACCAAAGCCCGTGGCAATCATCTCTGCCGCTGTCCTGCTCAGCCTCCTCGCCCAGCCCCAGTGCTCAGCAGTAACTGGGCACCCTGGTTTCGCCCCGTGGGGCTGCAACCTCTGCTGAAACCCAGAGGCTGCTGGGGCTGCAAGACACTCACTTAGATGCCCAAGCAGGCATTTTTCTTCCCAAATCTTGTCTTGTGCCAGTAGCAGCAGGTAGCTGTGCAGGCAGGGGTGGAGGGGTCCAGGCATGGCTGTGGGCAGCAGGTCAGGAGGGGGGTCCCAGCAGAGCTGTGCTCCCAGTGCCCCCAAAGCACTTGCGGTCAAGTGACAGAGCAAGCCTACTGCCCTGTTCAAACAAAGCATCTTTTAGCCAGACATCAGGCTGGAGGGACACCCGTGAGCTGGCGGGGAGATGCTGGGGGGGGGACACGTAGAGAAGAAACAAGCGGAAGGGACACAGCACACGAAGGGTTAAAGGTGTCCTTCCCACCCAGCATATGCTGTGTGCCAATCCTCCTAGCCATGTGTTTGAAATCCTTTCTGCTATCTCCTGAAAATATTTACAGTACACGCAGATAAATTAGCTGTAGCGCTTATTACGTCTCCCTGGAAATATATACAGCAGTTAAAGATGTTTAAAAAAAATAGCCGAAAGCCGTCTCTTTACTATATCTGGAAGATATTTCACAGTGCGGGGAATTTACAGGGCTGGGTGGTGGGGAAATTGCATTTATTTTCACTCGAGTAGAGAAAGTTAAAGGACCCTTCACTGGAGTTTATTTTCATCTCTACTTGCAAGACAAGGAGCCAAGGTTGGCTTGGAGCGAGCTAGCGTGCCAAGGCGGGGGCACAGGGCACGTTGGGGCAGAATGGGGATGGAGACCAGGAGCTTGATGGCACCAGGAGCTCCCAGACACACGTGGGTAGGGACCAGCAGTGTGGATGCAGGCTGCCCGCACCGCCGCTGCAGGGCATGCTGCCTGATGGACCTCCCTCTGGCTGTGCCTCCAGGGAAAACAGGTGATGTGGAGGCTGGGGACACCGTTGCCAGGTACTCATACAGGTTCAGAGGATGGGACACTTCTGGTAGTCCAGGTTGCCTGGTCCAAGGTGGAGGGCTCTCCTCCTGCCGAGGGAATCTTGGCCGATCCCACTCCTCACAGACCTTCTCCCATAAAAGAGGTGCCTGTCTTCTCACCCCCAAGCACATATTTCTGAGGGCACTCAAGTGTCCAGAGCCCACATGGTGCCATCAGAAGAGCAATGTCCTCCACGTACACATCTCCTCAGCCAAAGCAGCCTGAGACGTTCCTCCCATTCCCAGTGCCAACCCAAGTCAAGAAGCTCTGCCAGGACAAGGTGATAGGGCATCGTCACACCCAACAGCTGCTTTGTGGGTTCTTGTCTGCCAGAGAAAAGCAAAAGCTGGTGTCATCTCCATGCACAATTTTCTTAATAGCTTCCAGGCGAAAATCAAGGTGGTCTTCAAACCCACAGCAGAGGCACCAGCTATCACAGACTCTCCTCATCTCCAGGCTTCAAGGCTGACCTTCATCAAAAGTCCTTTCCAGAAGTTCCCAGGTCTCCACACTGGGGTGAAAGGGCTGTGATGGAACATCTCCACTTCTTGGTCAGCTCCTGTAGCTCATGTCATCGTGTCCAGTGAAAGCTCATTGACTGAATTGTTCTCTTGTAGTCTTTTCTGGCATCTCCCTTAGCTGAGGTTTCCCACGGTGAAGACACCTGCCAGCTAGGAATCAAAGACCAAGGTCCTCAAATGCACTCATTGACTCATGGTCACTGACCCAACAATAGATGACAATGTCTTCTGGGCCACTGGCATCAAGATCTGGAATTGAGCTGCTGGCCTTGACGTAAAAGGCTTTGGGAAGCCATTTGCTAATTCCCCTGAGTCACCCGCTCCCTCTGGCTGTTTTGAAATTCATATCTAATGAGTGGTTTGGGTGAAGGCATTCTGCAAAGATGCAAACAATTCCTTTGCCAAAATAAATGGAGCCAGAGCCCAGCTTATAAACATATAAATCATTTCTAGTTTTTAGCTTGCAAACAAGATACTTGTTTCTTCATACAGATTTTGGGGAGAGCAGGAGGCAGCAGGAGGAGCAGGGGGAGCCAACTGAAGCTCCCCTCCAAAGGCAGCCCATGCCTTCCTTGAAGCAGAACATGGGGAACCAGGCACCCTCCAGAAAGTCTCCAGGAGGAAGAAGCTCCAGAAAGTCCTCCAGAAAGTCTCCAGGAGTCTCCAGGAGGGAGGAAAGTTGGGTTTTCCACCAGCTTTTTTGGTTATTGGCTCCTCAAACAATAATCTCCAGCAAATTAACTCAACCAATTCTTAATTTTCTCTCCGAGTGAGGGATAACATGTCCTGGGCCAGGCAGGGAGCAGAAACATCCTTGGGGTTGAAGGACATTGCACAGAGGACAACTTAACCATGCTGCACCGGGCTGGCTAAACGTGCGTGCTTTGTTATGCAAGTGCTTCACTCAGGATTGCTATGGGACAGGAGAAAAATCGTGTAAATCACCCAAAACAAAGTCAAGCACGGCACGGCCCTGGCACAGCTAGCAGAGGATGGAGCTCACCTGGCTGCAGGCTCCCTCTTGTCATTTCTCTGCCCCCTGTGCCGCTGGTGGGGTTTGGCACCCCCAGGACACGGGTGGCCCTTTGCTTCGGCAGCTGTTCGCCCAGGAGCTGGGAGGTGGTGAACCTGCGCCCTGGGACGAGAGCTGCTCCCATGGAAGAGGATTGCACCAAGCTTGTGCTAACCGCATTTTTTCCCAAATAAAGTGTTCTAGCTTGGTCAAATTTGAGCATATTCCAGGGACACAAGACAAATCTCAGCCTCTCTTCCCTCCCTACTTGCCAAATTGCTTCAAAGGCAGAATTTTAAAACAAAGTAAGGACAAATGCTTTATTTTCCCTGATCCCCATTCTTGGAAAGAGCTGAAATTTTCCCCCCAAATTTAACTAGAGGCTGCAACCCACCCTGCAAAAAATTGCCACCCAGCCTGGGATGGTTTGGCAAAGCTGGCAGCAACTGCAGGCAGGGTTTTACAGAAGGAGGCACCAAGTAGGGGTGCTTCTTAAAAGTAGGGGGCACCTCCAGATCCCCACCCCGAGCACATGGAGTCTGTCTGCGGCACGCTCAGAGCGCAGTCACTTTATTTATAGGACACCGAGGATGTGCCTCGGTCTTCCAGGGGCTCTTTCCCCTTTTTTTTTCCCAAGCCTGCGGAAGCCAGCCAGATAACCAAAGCCGTTCCTCACTTTCACAGCAGATAAGCTAATTGTCGGATGTGCCCTTTGAGATAAGCAGAGCCTGGGTTTACGAGGGAACATGTGTTCTTGGGAAACGCCGTCACCCAGCCACGATGCGTGTGATAATCCAAGGACATGCAGGCTCCCTCCCTGGGGAATCAGGGTGTCCCTCGGCCACAGGGCTCAGGGGCAGCTGCCTTGGGCCACAGCAGCATGGTTTTGGGGGGAATGTTCCCCTGCTTCTCTGCTGCTGAGCGAGGAAACGTTGCAGTGCAGAGCACCGCCAGGTCCTCCCAGAGAGACACCCAGCTCCTCAGATGCTTTGCAATTCAGCAAAAAGTTTAATGCCTACTGAAACCCACAAAAAAAATTGCAGTGAGTTTAGGATGGGTCGGGCCAGACTGGTGATGATGAGGAGGATTTCCTGGCAGTACTGGTGGGTGCTGAGTCCCTGCCCAAAGCATGAGTGCAGGCAGGCAGGTATTTCTCTCCAGTTCCTGAGGACCCATATGGCTCCATCACTGGCGTGGCAATGGTTGAGGACTGGTCTGCACTGGGGGAAGCTGAGGCACCAGGGGCTGAGGCTCAGTCCAGACAGAGCTAAGCAGGAGGAAGCTGTGGGTGACCCTGCAGACGGGTCACTGAGGGGCTCCTCTCCTCTAGCCAAAAGTCTCTGGAGAGGGCCTGTCACCCATGCACAGCCTCCAGACCAAAGCTGGGGCCAGGTTTCCCAAATTTCATGGAAATGTCAAAGCCAGGACACCCCTCGGAGGCCATTTCACCTGCTCCAGACTGTCCTGACTGCAACCAGCCTGTTTGGGAGTGGTCAAGTCCTCAACTCTCTGCTGATGAGGATGGCGGAGGCTCCCACGGCCCAGCAAGGCTCACCCCGACGTGCAAGCCATGCCATGCTGGCAGGAGCATGTGCTGCCTGAGAGATTTGCACCAAAATCCCTCCCACACAGTTTTCCCAGTCTTCCCCGGCACGGGGAGAGAGCGGCTGTGTTCCTCCAGGGTCACACTCACACACCAGGAGTGAAAGGCAGCCAGAGCCAGGGCATCAGGGTGGTCTGCGCCATGTACCCTCACCCCAGCGAGGATGCTTGGAGGGTGCACAGGAGAGGGCTGCAGGAGGTGATCTGCTTCTCTGCCCCGCAGGGAGACGCCTTTGGTGTGGTCTTGACCCCCTGCCTAGCACCTACTCAGACACCAGCCCTGATGCCCCGACCAGGACCTCTCACCCTAACTGTGGGGAACCCACCGACCTGTCACTGGGGATGCTCAGTCCAGTGTGGCTCCCAGCACTGGGGATGCTCCGTCCCATCTGGCTCCCAGCTCTGGGGGTGGTCTGTCCAGTCCAGCTCCAAGCACTGGGAATGCTCCATTCAGTCCAGCTTCCAGCACTTGGGATGCTCAGTCCAGTCCAGCTCTGACCACTGGAGATACTCAGCCCAGTACGGCTTCCGGCACTGGAGATGCTCCATCCAGTCCAGCTCACAGTCGCACCTGCAGGAGCAGCAAAGGCACCCACACCCTGCGATCCCACCATCCCCACCCAAGCAGCCCTCCAGGGCCGTGGCAAAGCCGTGCTCCCTTGCCCCCCCAGCGGGCGAGCCACCCTCACCCGGCTGTCCCTTCCGTCCCTCCCCCCAAACAGCCATCACTCACCAGGCTTTGATTACGGCCACAAAGGAGCCTTGGAGGAACCACGGGGAAGCTGGAGGGAGGCAGGCAGATGATGAAAGAGCTGTCAAATGGGATTAAACAGTAACCGTCTCCCCTACTGCTGGGCAGCGGGAAGGGGGACAGATTGTACTGGATTGTCATGCAGGAGCCCTCCCGCTGCTGGAGCCTGCCAGGCCCGTCCTCCTGCGGGCTGCCGGCCGGCCGCGCTCAGCCGGCGGGCCGCGGGACAGCCGGGCACCGGTACCCGGGCAGGAGGCGGCGGTGAGCGATGCGCGGCAGCTCTTCATGTGAGCGCCCACACCCCCCAGTGTCACCCCCGAGCCCTGGGTGAGNNNNCCCCATCCTCTCGTGGGCTGAGGAAGCCATCCCCCAAGATCCCAGGCACTGAGAGCCCCCAGGGGTTTGGAGGGAAGGTCTGTCCACCCCCAGCCTGCAGCTGGTGATGTCCTCTTGTCCCCACTGGCACCTGCTGCTGCCAGCATGGCCCTCGCCTCCCCTGCCAGCCGCTCCCCAAGAGGTCTGGTCTGGCAGGGGGCACCTCACTTGCAGCATCCTTCTTGCCAGCCCTTGGGTAGAAACTCCCTTTTTCCTGGCCCGGCCTCCAGGCAGAGGATCACAGAGGTGGGGAAGGGGTAAGCATGCTTTCTCACAGCACAGGGACAACGCCAGAGCGGCCCAGGGACTTTCTGCAGCTTCCCAGGGACATGGGTGCCACTCGTCCCACCAGGCAGAGCCCTGGGTGCAGGACGAACATCGGGGACTCTGCCTTTCCATGCATCCTCCTGCTGACCCCCAAGCAGCACAGTGAGTGGAGCACAGGGTGCCACGACCTGTGGAGCCATCCCATGCATGGCATGGGTGTGTTTTGGCTTTCCCAGGGGTGATGGCATTGGGATCTTGGCACGTGGTTGATGAAACACCTGGGTGCCGGCGCATCCCCTGGGATGCTTAGCTACGCTGCCACTGGTGCCCTGGGGCTCCCACCCCTCCACTCCCTGCTACTGCTCCGGCTCTGCCTTCGCCAATTTGTCCACTCCCTGGAATGAAGTGGCATGTGTGGGCATGGGGGTGTTGGGACCCCGTTGGGGATGCTGTTGTTCAAGATCCCAACAAACCACTCATACAGGATCTAAAGACCTTTTCTGGATCTAAAGACGGCATTTCTGGGGCTGTCCTGGTGTGGGAGCAGGTCAGGGGTCCAGCAAACCCCAGCCAAGGAGCCCTCCACCAAAACTGGGGCTGCCCTGGCATGGCCAGGCATCTCCTTATTCCCTCCACATCTCCCAGGTTTTGGGTGCTCTGACATCCCTGCCCAGGGATGCTTTTTACCACAGTGGGGGTGATACAGCGAGACAGACCTTTCTCCATGGCTGCCTGGAGCCAGAGGCTGGGAGTGCTGGGGTGGGTCACCGGCAGGGCTGGCTCCCCGCAGGCAGCAGGACAGGCAGGGGGACAGGCAGGGGGACACAATCTTTGGCTTTCCAAGCACTCAGGCAGCAAGGCCCTTGGGGAGCCCATATCACCCCACCACCTCCCCATCCCAGCATCGTGCGGGAGCTCCCAGTCGGGCGCTCGCAAGCAGACCCTCCCCTCAGCCCCCCAAGCGCCAAGTCCTCACCACCCACTCCGCCAGCAGCAGCTCCAGTTTCTCACAGCACCCTCTTTTCTGAGCCATTCGTCACGGCCCCCGGCACAAAAGCCAGGGAGAGAAAGAAACAAGGAGTAGGAAAAGGAAGGAAGATAAAAAAAAAAAAAACTTAGAGAAAGGGAGCAAGAAGGAAAGAAAGAGGGAGGACAAGGCATGAAAAGAGCCAGGTCTGTCACCGAGAGGGGAGGAGGGGAAATTATGAAATAAATGAAGCACCTCGGCAGTTCGAGGGGCACTGGAAGACAGCCCGACCACGGCTGAATTTTAAACGCCTGCTGCACAATTGGTCCCATTTTGAGAAGAGAGGAAGCTGTGTCCAAAGACCCTCATGTATATTCATGAGGAGCCTTGCTGGCCCCTCCCACCCTATTGTCTGGGGGTATTTATTTGGGGGCATCTGTCTGGCCCGATGAATGGCAGAGGGGTAATAAATGGGATGGTGGGGCCGGGGAGGGGAGCTGGCACAGCTGAGCTGGGCGGTGGGCTGCCCTGTCTCCCGACCCCCTTCCCACTCCTCCTCTCGGCCCCACGCCACCTGGGGGGGGGGTGTTTCTGCCCCCCGCACTGTCCCCAGCCCCCAGGGGACGGCAGGCAGGGCTCCCCACAGATCCGTGGCAGCCCAGGAGTAGCAGGACGAGGAGAGCAGGGACAGGTCTGGAGGGGCAAAGTTGGTTGGTGCGGGGGCTGTGGGCTGCTGGAGGACAGGGGAGTGAAGGGTGGGCTTCCCCAGGGGGCCAGTGGCAGCAAAGCCAGGACAGGGCGAGCAGCATGGCACGCCACCGAGAGCGGCTGCATGGGATAGGGCTCGCTGGGGGCTTGCCTTGCCTGGCTAGGACCAGCGACCGGCCCCTCCACAGGCAGCAAGGCAGGGCAGGCAGCCCCCCAGGGGCAGGGGGGCTGCTTCAGGAAAAGGAGGACCCAATTCATGCACGCAGAGGGGCAGGAGGCTCATCTGGGACAGGGTGGGCAGGCTGTGGTGTGGAGAGATGCGTCCCGTGTCTGCTGGGTCAGGCCACCACTCTCCTGCCTCTCCTGCTGGAGAGGAGCAGCTTCCTCTGGTGGAAACTCCTCCTCATACTCCCTCGTTGGGACACGGTCCTCATGGGGAGCGAGGAGGGGCTCCGCGTCAAAACCAGCCTTGGTCATGTCAGGGGGCTCGGGCACTTCGCAGCCCAGAAGCAAGACACTGGGGTGTCCTGGGGACATGGGGACCGGTGGGGCACAGCAGATGGTGGCCAACCTGGCTCTGCGGGAAGCACATCGCGGCGGAGAAACCCAATAGCTCTCCCTGGTGGAGGTGTGGGGACAGAGTGGCTGAGCTGATGCAGGCAGCTTGGCTTCCTCCATCCCAGCCTTTCCTTCACCTTGTGTTCAAGGGAGCTGGTGTCCATCCCGATCCTCGCCCAGGAAATGCCAGCGGGATGCAGGAGCAATGCTCGTTTGCAGATAAAGTCATTACAAGATCACCCGTCTGGAAGCTGGAGCTCATCAAATTCAACCTTGAAATAGAAGCTACAGCCTTGCAGCTGCCAAGAAGAGCAAAGAAAGGAGGTGGGTCTCGATGGCACAGACACAGGAGCCAATTCCCCAAGCACACACTGTCACCCAGATGCTGGCAGAGGCAGCACCACACGGGGAGGGGACCAGGGCTGCCTGGCGGCCACCTCCACCGTGGTGGCAGACCCCAGACGGATGCTCCTGCCCGGGCACCGGGCTCTTGGGGAGGGTTGGGAGGCACTGTGCAGGGCGAGCAGACGGGAAGAGCCAGCCTGGCCGGCAGCTCGGGGAGCAGATGGTGCAGTCGGCAGGGGAGCGCAGACACCTCCCCATGCGGGCCGGGAGCCAGGGCAATGGTGCGGCTCCCCACTGGCGCCCATGGGCTCTGCTGGGACAGGGAGGCAGCCGGCCGAGCAGGCTACCCACACCCAATTTCCCCCCTCAAAATACAGATATCCTTGCTCCTGTGTGGGAGCAAGCATTGCATCTGCCGGCATGAACGCCCTGAGCGCAGCGGTCGGTAGGAAGATGTCAGAGTCATGCCTCCATCTCACTTGCTGGCAGAAGCTGGCTCAGCAGTTTGCTTGTGAGCTCTGTCCAGGAAAGTATTTTTGGAAGGGCATTAGGTTATTGGCATAAAAGTCACCTCGTAGCCATGTAAGCCCAAGTACAGCTGGCAGCTGCACTTTGGTGATCTCTCCCATTCCCAAACCTCAGCAGAAAACCCCTCTGTAGTCACAGCCGGTGGACCCCAGGTCCCTTCTCCTTCTGCCCCTGTACTGGACGGCTCCTGCCTCACGCCCTCCCCACGTCCCAACCCCTGTGCCAGTTTGTATCCCACCTGAGACAAGGTCTCCAGCAAGTTTTGGGACTGCACAGGCTCCATACAGGTCCCTCTGGGATGAGTCCCTCTGGGAAAGCCATGCTAGGGAGCAGATCTCCAGTAGGCCAGGTGAGGGATGTCCCCCATCCACCAGCCTCTTGGGACAACAGTGTTGAGATGGACCAGCCCAGCGGCGCTGCTGAGGATCCTGCTTTCAGCAAGGTTATTAAACACTTGTAACTGCTATCCCCAGGACTCTACCACTAGACCTTCACCTTCTCCTGGCCTGGGTGACACCACGCACCCTGAGAGGAAGGGCAGAAGAAGGTGGTGGGGAAAGAAATTGATGGAAAAACCAGCCTACACTTCAGCCCAACAAAATCAAACCTCCTGAGCCAAAGCGGGAATAGGGAAGTGATGTGATGAGCTGGCAGCCACCAAAACCCCATCTCTTTTTCACTCAGGTGCCACAGGAGAGGGCATGCATGGGGAAGATTACCACGGGCAACAGAAGATGGTGACCAGATAAGCTCCTCACTCTCTCACACGCCGGCCAGCCGGCATCCCTACGCTGTTGGCAGAATGTTTTCCATGCCCTCTGTGTTTTGGAGACCTCACTTCCCACTAATGAGATGCTTCCTAGGTTGTAATTCGGACAAGTTGGCTTCGGTTGAGAGAAAACCATGAGGAAAATCCTCCCAGTCCTTCCGGCTTCTGTAATTGAAGGCAAATTGCTTGGTAAATATCTGCAGCCAAACACCCCTGCAGCCACGAAGCAGGGGAGGGAGTGCTGTGCTCCAGCGGGGATGGTTTCTACCACGGGGTGATTTTTCTGAGCTGTGCTTGGCTCTTCATGACAAAAGGAGAGAGCTGGGGGGCACATCCCCAGCCAGCATCAGCTTTGCTTCACGGAGGTGACGACAGGGTGGACAGCACATGTGCGGGAGGCTGTGATCCTCCCGCTGCTCGTTGTTGCCAGCCCTCCCTGCCCGCCGGCCCTGTGCCCCATGGGGTCTGCAGGTCCCTGCAGGGAGGGCGGCATGATGAGGCAGGGCAATGCCGAGGCCAGGAGGGATGCTCCTTGGGATGGGAAATGAGCTGGATGGAGGCAGGGAGGGCAGGAGGGAAGAGACGTGGGAACAGAGACTGCCACATGGGCGCTGCCTTATCTGTCATGAGCCGTTTGGGCAAGGGGGGGCCTGTTGAACCCCAGAGCCACTTGGGATAAAGAAGCCATAGCCAGGTTTAGGGCACTGCCCTGCCCAAGACCACAGCAGCTGCCAGCAACTGCTCGCAGAGGCACCTCACTGCAAGTGGAGGGGTCATCTCTGATGCTGCATCCAAGCGTCAGGGATGCCTTGTCCCTCCCTCCATAGCCACGAGGTGTAGGACACTGGCCCTTGGGGAGAGGGAACAGCCCCAGAGCAGCACTGGTCCCCACTCTCACCCACCGCCCAAGGGGAAACCCACCCCGATCTGCGTTGTTTCGTCCAGCCCTTGGCCTTAGGCCAGCCACCCACCCGTCCCCCATCACTCAACACATCCCGACTGTGGAAGAAGCATCTTCAACAGCCCGGCATGACCCACTGGCACTGTGCAAATACTGTACGCATGCAAAGCTGTGAACACCTCTGTGTGCAGACACAGACACACGCGATAAGATCCACGGCTACACAAACACGGTCCCAAGGAGATATTCAATCAGGCAAGGGGAACGGCCCCAGATGCCCAAACTCGCTAACAGACAGATGCAAACATTGAGCGAGACACCCGGAGCCCACGACATGTGCATACACACAGTCAGACACATCCGTACACAATACCTCATTAAACATGGGCAGTGTACAGTCCCAGATTAGGTCTGGCTGGGCTGTGGGCACCCAGCCAGGCTGGGATCAGGGTTCAACTTCAGCTTTGACAAGTCCTGAAGTCTCACAAGCTGTTCTCGTGGGATTCCTGTCGCCCTGGACTGTCAGCGGGCACAGAGGGACAGCCCTGGACTGGAACAGGGGACAAAAATGCTAAAGCTCATCCAGTCCCAAAAAGCAGGTTCAGATCCCCTGAACCCGTTGCAGTTGCCCCATCACTGGAAGTGCTCAAGGTGAGATTGGACAGGGCTTTGAGCAACATCATCTAGTGAAAGATGTCCAGGGAGGATGGGCTAGATGATCTTTAAAGGTCTCTTCCCACCCAAACCAGTGGCTGATTTTATGATCTAGGAATGGAGTTGGCTTCAGCTCGAGGGTCCCGCCCGCGGGACCATCGTGGGACCGGGAGCCGGGGCCGGGGGGACGCGCGTCCC
>JAVJGG010000061.1:1194694-1222844 GCA_035590195.1 Aviceda cuculoides | reverse complement strand
CCCCGCGGGGGAACCGGAGCCCGGCTCCCGCAGCCCCGCGGGGGGGTCCCCGGGGCCGGGAAGGGCGGCTGCGAGGCGGTCGGTGCTCCCTCCTCCTGCGGGAGCCGGGTACCTGGAGGGTACAGCCTCTGCTGCCGGCTCGAGATATCCTGCCCGTTCGTTATAAAGGCATCACGTCAAGAAATAAGCAATTTTCTGCTTTGTCGTTGCTGCGAAGCGATGCCCGGGACAGAACGGCGATGAGAGCTCTCGGCTTTCCCCGCCCGGAGCTCGCTGCCTGGGAGGCAGGTTGCTCCACAGTAGCTAAAATGCTTTCCAAGCCCTCCTGCTTTTAAAGGTCTCTCCTCTCCCTCACATCCAGACCGCTCCAAGTTAGTGACGTTGCCTTGTGGGCTCCAGCGAGGTGCCCCCCGTGAAACCTGCAAGGTCCTTCCCGTGCTCCCGCTCCCCACGTGTCCTTCTTGCCCCGTGCCAGCAGCGCTCCTTCTCCCACTCCCAGCCCTGCTCCGGCAACATGCCTGAGACCCCTGTGCCCGGCCCTTCTTCCCAGTGCAATGAAGTGTTCCGCCTCAAACTGGGAGAACTTCGGCACGGCCCCGAGCCTGGCACCTTGGGCCAGATGCACTTGCTGTGCCGTGCTTCCCGCCTCCAAGGGCCGATGGGTCCTGCAGTGAGTGGCAGGTCCCCACAGAGGACAGGGCAGGGGAGGTTGCACGGGCAATGCACCGCAGGGGCGCAGCTGCCTGCAGCAGCTTCTGCCTGCCATGCAGCTCTCTGTACTCCCACACGGGACACCATGGATGCCTGAGAGCAGTCCAGTCAGCAGCTGGTGGGATGGTGTTTGGGACATGCTGTTAAGTGGTTGTTTGGGGTCTGGAGGCCAACAAGCCCAGCAGGAAGTTCAAGCATAGGTGCTGGGCATCCTCGTGGGTGGAGATAAGCCATCCTCCATTATCATGGGTCACTCTCTCCCCTTTCCTGTTGGGACAGGCAATGGACTTGAGCAAGCGATCCTCAGATGTACCGCAGGGACGGAGCAGTGGTTCCTTCTCCACATCACTTCTGAGCATGAGCATCAGCTCTAAGCAATGTCTCTCCTTTCAAACGCCAGATGGACTTCAAACCCTGTATGGGCATCCTGGAGAGAAGGGAGGCCAGAGTGTCCCTGAAACCAAACCTCCAGAGCCAGCCCTGGGAAAGAGGAACGCTTCACATCTTCATTGTGTCACCAAGTGCTCAGCAGTACATAGCAACAGGGAAACAGAATTATTGAGACAAATGCAGCTGCCTCCCACATGAAGGAAACAGAACTGGTCAAAGCCGGGAAGCTCAGGAGGGGGGAAGGAGAAAATTTTCATAAAATACTCTTTTTTAATGACAGTGTGGCTAAATGCGCATTGCATACACACACACACACACACACACACAAAACAAACAAACAAAAGCCCTAACACACACTGAGGTCCTCCAGCGATGCCTTGAACTGGTTTGTGGGAGGGCCTCCCTACAATGCCACCATCTCGATGGCCGCCCCTCTCCTGCGTTGACAAAAGGCAGTGTCACACATGCCTGAAGAAGCCAGTCCCAGAGCCCGTTTAGCTGTTCTTTCCATTGTTTCACTTTAATGAGTTGCTAGCGAGGGATGACCTTTCCCTCTCCCTCCTCAACAAAGAAATGAATACATTTCTCAAAATCACGGGGGAAAAGAAAACATGTCAGAAAGCACGATGGCCGCAGAGCTACCAAACGTGCCATTGACAAAGACCAAGAGAACTGCAGTGAGCCGGCACGGCTGAAGAGCCGTGGTGACCAGGGGGCATCAGGAAGGCTTCAGGTAGAGGGGATGCTCCTGTGAGCCCCGGGCTGCAGAGTGCTGCAAAGCACTCCGGGGGCTTAAGCTTTCACCAAGACCTGCACAAAGCAGGTCCCAAAGCTCTCCTCTGGGGTTCCACTCCATCTGCCAGCTGGCAAGGGGACTCATGTCCATCCTGAAGAGCTGGTGCCCCAGGAATGAGCAAGACCTGTCTGTACTCACACACCAGAGCCAAAGCTCATGGGCTCCAGGTTCACAGAGACTCCTGAGCCCCTGTGTCCCCACCACCCCAACACCTCCCCTGGGTACAGCAGCAAAGGTCTGGGACCTCATTGCCCCTGGCAGAGGGAAGCTGCAGCAACATGGCCAGGTCCCTGCCTGTCCCTGTGCCAGGGATAACGCAAAATCATTAAACACTGAGGTCAGTGCAGCCCTAAAATGTGTGCTTCGGCCTGGATTTATCCTGCCTAACTTTAACATCTCCACAGTTGATGGAGGAAGGCAGGCGAGTCCTGGGGAGTGCCCTGACCCAAGACCAACGGCACTGACCTCTGAAGGTGCCTTCTTCACTACACAGGAGATTCTGCTCCTCATTTTGGCACAGTGTGCACCACTACTTCAGCTCCGGGACAAGAGTGCTGAAGCACAAAGTCTTCTGCTGACCCAGTGAGACCAAAACAGGCCTGTGACCCCTCCCAGCATCAGGTAGCCAGGCCATCACTTCACCACGCAGTTGTCTCCATGGCTCAGTTGTCCTAGACCTGCCCAGATGGCTGCTTCTGGGGCTCCAACAGAGAGGGCTACAGCAGCAGTCAGACCCAGCAGCTGCTGATTTATTTTTAAGGGCCCCACCACCTCTCTTCCATGGCATCTCTGAGCTTTGGGAGGAGAAACAGTCTCAGCCGTGTACTCACCCAAGACACCCGCACCAGGGACGGCTCCCTCCACTGCCCAGCACCGATGGCCTTTAGGGAAGAGGCAGGTTTTCCCCACCACTTCCAACCCTTCAGCCTGTTGCAAACCGTGTTGTGCATCAGCAGCTCCACCCAAATCCCTGCCAACATCCAAACAGCTGCAACTCCTTAGCATGTGGCATTCCCTTTCTTTATTTCACTGGTGTTGCTGGAGTTAACCTTCCTGCTCCCCAGCGGTGGCCTCGCATCCACCACCCAAGCGTCTCGTCTGAATGCGGTGGCTGCTGGCGGGTGGGTGTGCTGCCTCCTGGCTCTGCAAGCGTTAATGCCGCCGAGCTGTGGGCACAGGAGCGTTGGCTCGTGCCCTTTCCTCACGTGGTCAGGTGGGGGTTTTTTTGGTGAGCTGGTTTTCCGTGAATTCTGGAGCTCTTGCAGAATGTTTAAGCTGATGCTGCTCAGTATGGAGAAGAACAACCTCCGTCAAAAGCTGGTGGAAAGAGTCAGAGGACACCCTCCCTGTCTTTTGTGCTTCTGGTGGCCGCAGCCAGCTCTTCCTCTCCCTCCCATCTGGCTGAGGTCCACCCATCCCACAGAAGGTGGGCATCCCCTGAAGAAATACAGCCGCCGACCCTGCCATACTTGCGTGAAAGCACCTTTCTTTGGTCCCATGCACCATGCCATGCTATGCCATACCCATAGCTAACTCCCTACTCTCTCCTCCCTCACTGCTTTTCTTCCACTAAGCAAATCCTCCTTAAAAACACCTTTTGACCCACTTACACCTGTGCTGGCTTGGGGAAGGGTAGAGGTGTGCTCTTGCAGGTCACCCAGGCTGCCCCAGCTGGAGCGTGGCCAAGCACAGGGACCAGAGCCTGCCCTCCCCAGCCGCACAGCAAGAGCATGGAGTCGGAAAAAATGACGTGGGAGGTTTTCCGTTGGAGGACACTCCTTCCCTGCTCAGTGTTCAGGGCTGGAAAGCTCTCGGAAAGTGAAAGGGGTTGACACTTTTGCTGGCAGCAGAGTTCAGCAGGGGTCAGGGCTAATCCAAGCAGAGCCGACGGGAGGGGAGGGAGGTGGCGGGGGGAGTCAAGCGTTGACGTGCTGAGAGGTAAAAGCTGTGTCAGACACTCCCAGGAGGGAGGAAACAAATGTATAATCAAAATAAAACCGGCTGGGGCTCGCGTGGTTGATGGTGGGTCTCTGGGGGGCTCAAATTTTATGTTCAGCTGCTGCGGGCAGCACAGAGGGAGAGTGGGGCTGGGGGTGCTGCTGTTGGGGGCCATGGTCAACTCACCCACCTTGCAGGCAGCCAGGTATCTACCTGGCCTCAAAAACATCAAGATGCCCAATAGTCCTCAGATCATCCTGCAGATGCTCAAGGCTTGTCTTAGGTCCCATCTCCAAGGGATGGTTGGGCGGGAGCTCAGGCTGACAGACACCCCGAGAATCATGTCAGGACTGCTGTGACATCCCAGAAACACTCCTGCCCCCCCGCCTTGTGTTTGCACAAAACTCCAGGCCCCGGAGCAGCCACCAGGCGAAGCTCACCACCCCAGCAGGAGCAGAGACCAGGAGCAACTCAACAAAACCCAAGCTGTCGCCCTCCGGGCAGCTCTTACCCTGCCAGCCATGCTGCGCTGCTCCTGTCCTGGCTGGAGACAGCTCTGGTGCAGTCCTGCTGGGGTCCTGGAGGTGCCAGGGGAACCACAGAGCTCTGGGCTCCGGTCAACACAGGATCCAGGGCACCAGACACGTGCAGAGCACCAGCATGCATCTCGAGCAAAGGGGAGATCGTTGCCTGCCAGTACATGATTGACTCAATGTTGAGTCTTAGGCACAAGTCCAAGCCATGTGATGATACTAAGCAGTGTCTGATAATAAAATCAGCACCAGACAGCAGAGCCCATTTGTTTCAGATCAAGGGGATTACCAAGATTTTTACAGGTTTGCTAACAAACAGTGGGGTATTTGTGTGGAGTTGTCCGGGCCAAATCCATCTTTCATCCAGAAGTCTGCCCATAGCTCTGACACTGGGAGCTGGGGGAGCTGAGCATCTCCTTTTTTCAGGCATGCCTATTGTTCATCTAAACAGGATGCAGGACTGAAAAACACATCGAAATCTCTCATCAAAAGCTAGCCAAAATGCATGGTTTTCTAGCGCTTTTGAATGTTTGGGGGTTTTGTTTTCATTTTTTTTAAACTGGAGTATTGAAATTATTCATTTCCAAAACCAGGGGGGACTGCATAGGCAATGTGATGTTAGGGGCATGGAAGTGCAGAAGGGCACATGCATGTCCTGTTCCTCCAGCCAGTCAGGTCACAGCCCTGCAAAGTCCCCTGGGACAGGGTGTCCATCTGTGCTGTTGGAATGGATGTTCCTCACCGAGCTCCCAGCCCTGACCCATCCATTACACTGGTTCCCAGCCTTGAGCCGGGACTGTGAACCCCAGGAACCGAAATCCCAAAGGCAGGCTTCCCTTCAGCAGCACCTGTTCACGGAAAATTAGCAGTCTGTGCAGGAAAAAACCTGCACAAGCAATCAATTTGGGGCATTTCAGATTCTTTTAATGTATCTTAAAGTTTCTGAGTCTTCGGGCCATGCTAGTATCACATTTTCAGGTTTTCTCTATGGTGGTGGAAGCTCAAGCCTTCCTTTTCCTTGCCAACCCCCCCCAACCAACCAAAGTGGAAGCCCCCCCAAGCACTGTGTCTCCAAGAGCCTGGCCCTTAGGAGGAACATCTGGGACTTGGGGAGGACAATTTGGCAGAGCTGCAGTGCAAAGTCATGGCACCCAGCTCTCTGACGGATGAACTAGAGGAGAGGTGAGAGGCACCAAGGGTTGTCTGAGTCATGTCACTGTCCTCTAAATCACTCCCTCTCCCAGTATCCCCAGTATCTTTGATAAATCCAGAGGAGATGCACTACCGATGGGTATATTGTCTGGGAGCAGCCCTGAACGGCTGCTTGGGGACGACACAATGCCACAGATTCGTGAAGCTTTATAATTGCATTTCTCCATCCAGATTTCCCTGGTTTTTAATCGCTGCTGAGCCTCTCGCTGCAGCCATCTCCTCCCAGTCTCCACAGGCAGCTGGGGGGTGACTACATCCATTTTACAGGCAGGGACTGAAGGCATCAGCAGGTCCCGAGCCTGGCAGGGACCTTTGCCTGCTCGAAGGCAGGATGCGGTGGGATGGCAGGGTGCCTCAGCAGAGCAGGGTCTGGCTGGGGACCAAACACAGGAGCAGCGATCCCCCGGGAGGGCTCTAAGTTGGGGGTAGAGAAGATCTGAAGCAGAGGGGGGTGGGACAGGGGGGCTGCTCATGCACCGACCTGCTGACAAGCTACTTCGCCAGGGCTTGACGCCCTTCCAGGGACTCTTCCTGCAGGGAGGAGAGCAGCCTCTCCCACTTGCTCCACAGATTGCTGGCATTGGGTGCATGGTGACCCTGTCCCCCCATGCCCAAACTGGTAGAGGCCCCTCCCGGCACAGACCTTGGGGAGCCCCACCAGCCAGCACAAGCCCGTTCCCGCCCAAGAGCATGGCAGAGCCAAGGCTGCCAACTGCCTGGCATCTGAGGGGTTAAGAAAACCAAACCTGCCACAAGAGATTTGAGCAGAAACTCCACTAGAGACCTTGAAATCCTGTTAATTGATGCCACACATGTGCTGCATTTAACCTCTGCCCTTTGCTGTAATAGTTTACACAAGTGGCACGAAGGCCGACGTCTCCTGATGCGCAGGGGCGGTCTGCGCAAGCCCGAACCTGCTGCGATCGCACCGGGCATCCTTGGAGCGAGGGTTACCTCCTCGGCGCCGAGCTCCTCCATCCCAAAGGTGCTGGCAAGCCCTCCGCCGGGCGTTTCGGCTCACAAGCCCTTGTGCAGGAATCAGCCACTCTTTGCAGTCAAGTCCCGGACAAAGGGAGAGTCCATGTGTAAGTATTCAGTTATTTGCAATAAAACCCTTGCCACGGTCTCTGGGGTGAACGCGGTCCTTCCAGCTGGTGCCCGGGCAGGCGGCGTCCCTGGTCTGCTGGGTCTCACCCAAGGGTGGAGAAAGGAGCTACTGCTGCTTGTGGTTAACACCAAGGGTGTGGGACCAGCATCTTCCCAGCCCTGCCGATGCAAGGTTTGTTCTTTATTGCTCGTGAAAGAAACTGTGGTGTCAAGACTGAAAAAACAGAAAATATCAGAAGAGTTATGGCTATTGTTAACCCCTATTGTAGCCAGGCAAAGGACAGAATAAATGAGTCCTCCTCTTAAAAATACCCAAGTAGGCAAAAAATTAAAAAAGAAGAACCTTGTAACTCCAATCTGATACAGGTTGTGCTTCAAATCAGCTTGTTTCCTCCAGTGCCCAGGCTTCAGGGTTGGACACAAGAGAGGTTTGCTCTGGCAGTGGGACACCAGGAGAAATGAAGAGAATGTCTCCAGGACAAGGCAGGAGACGCCAGGACTTGCTGCTGCTGGGGAAGGTCCCGAGGCCACGGGGACATGCAGAGTTACCAGTGATGATGCTCTGCATGCTTGCTCCTCAGCATCAGGAGCTGATACCTCACCCAAGATGACAGTGCCCAGTTAACATGTGAGCCATTGCAGTGGGAGCCAAATCCCAGCTGATATGTTGGCAGGTAGGTGATGGATCCACCAGACTCCCCAGGCTGGGTCGGTCAAGACGCACCGCCCTTTCATAACCAGAGCCATGACAGCACCAAGAGCAGCCCATCAGCCTTCCAAGCATGAAGTATACTTATTATACTATTACTGCAGTATAGTTAACCATGAAATAGGTGATCTGCTCTTGCACAGCCCAGAGGTGGATTTATACCATGTCTTTTTTCATTGCCACTGTTATTAACATCCTATCTTCACCAATCAAGTGATTCAGGGCCATGACCAAGGTCTCAGATGAAGAAGGAACTGACACTGCTCCATATATTCAAGTGCAATAGCAGCCCTCGACGTTGGGCACTGTGGAGGTAAGACGTTCTGGATGGAGGAGAGCAAGTATTATTATCTACTCCCATTCCTAGTTGTCCAACAGCTCCCAGGAAAATCCCTTCTGGTAGAGCCATAGGGCAGGGAGAAGCTGTGCCCCACAATGAGCATCTGGCTACCACGGCTGAGATTCACTCCAGTGCACAACCTCCTCTCACTCACAAACTGGTCCTAAAGGTTCCCCTTCAAATCCACACCAAAGATGAAAACCAAAACATCAGTTCAAAAGTGTTCATTTTTCTTTCTCTTGGAAAGATTAAAAAGAGATGTCAGATCCCCTTTCACTCTTTCTGCCTTCCCTGCCTTTCCTCCACAGACCATGAGGGACTGTCACAGAGAACCCTGATACTGGTGGAGAGCTGCGCTTCAGAATAGAACCAACCCCTCCGTGTTCTTCCAACCGGTTGTAATTTTAAACCCAGTAATGCTGAAGGTCCTATTGTATTTCAGAATATTTGTGATCAGCCAAGCACCTGTCAACCAAAACGTTTGTGGGGACAGGGAGGACTGTCCTCGGTGAAGCAGCAGATGCGAAGCAAGGTGTGATAGCATGAGGGGTTTCTCAGAGACGCTTTGGGCCAGGCTCTCACCTGCCCATCCCCTCTGACAAAGCCAGATCCTCCAGGGGACCAGCACCCATCAAATTAGGTCCAGATCTTCAGTAGCTCCAGCTTGGAAGTGTGCGAACAAAGTTTTGGGCAGTGACAGTGCAAGGGGCTGCCGGGGTCCTGCAGGCATGGGACCTCTTGCCGGTGCTGCCTCCGGGTGGGAAACCATTTGAGAGCAGCTGCCAGCACTGCTTGCTTTTGACATCATGAGAGGGAGACAAAGCAAAAAACCTCACCCTGTGCTAATCAGCCAGGCCCTTGTTTTATCTTCAAATGTTCCTGCATGCAGCCATTAAAACTGCCCAGCCAATATCCCAGAGACGATTCTCTTTGAACGGCCGCTTTGTCTAGTAACTTTATTTACACTTTTGATGCCAATGTTTATCCACTCTTTAAAAAGCTATTCAGAGCGTCTCCCAAATTAACTTCAGATGTGAGAGCAATGAGAACATTCCCTACATCATATTTCATACACTTTCGTGTTATTTAATTCTTGGAAACTCTTTTTTTTTTAAATATAAAAATATTTTTTAAAATATCTCCAAGGTTTTGGAGAGTATAACCTCTCCCTGTGTGGTCTGCAAAATCTGGCTGTAAAGCTTTTTCCTAAAGTTCACAAACTCCATTATAAATCATCTCCTTATCTTGCTTATTGGGTTTCTGTTTTCACTGACATACATCTTGGATAAGAAAATGCTCCAAGTGGCCTCCACCACCAATGGGCCTGCTCCGTGGCAAGAGGAGCTCCATCTGGGGATGACTGGCACGGATGCCCAGAGGAGATGGGGATGGGGTGGGGTGAGATGGGATGGGATGGGATGGGATGGAGTGGGATGGGATAGGGTGAGATGGGATAGGGTAGGATGGGATATGGGGTGAGCGGAATGGGATGGGATGGGGTAGGATGGGATAAAATTATGAGATGAGACCAGACAAGACCAGACAAGAGCACTTGCTTTTCCCCATTTCACCACAAACCTTCCCTCAGATTTTAATCTTTTTCCTCAAGATGCCTTAGAAAAAGGAAACCGACTTTCTGCACAGGAAAAAGAAGCCCACAGCAGCCTGGTACTCGCAGCGCTCACTGGAGACACATGGCCAAGTCCCTAGAGGGTCGGGGCAGGCCACCAGGTCTGCTCCCTATGGAAGCAGCTGCAGTGGTCCAGCAGACTCGAGCCCCATCCTCGAGACCCCCAGGAGGTGGCTACACCATCACGGCCTGGAGCCAGCCCATGTGCCCATGATGGTTTGTGCATTGACTCTTCCAGCGGTGACGAGTTGGAAGAAGGCATCACCTGGAGCCAGGACTAGTCTTTCCTTTTCCCATCCCCACCCTGCCGGTCTGGTATGGATCAGGCCATAGGGAAGCAGGTTCCTCCCCTTGTCAGTGAAAGACCCTTCGCAGCCACCATTGTGTAGGCTGCGAGGGTCGCCCAGGAGGCCGCAGCAGAGCTGGCACCACCACCGGCTCCCAGACAGAAGGCGTCACTGCCTCCAGTCAGGTTTTGGGCTGTGGCTTTCCAGCTGTGAGAGAAGTTAGAAAGCCTCTTCCCAGGGGGGCAATTTTCAGAAAAATCCAGTAGGCAGCTGGAGACAGCCTCCAAAACCGTCCAGCAGAGCCGAAAATCCTGCTTGAATGCAGGTATTTCATCAGCAGCCGGCCGACGGTCCCTGCGGCAGACGGGCTCCTCCCTGCCTGCAGCCTGGGGTGTCCAGCGGAGGAAGCCAGGCAGCCAAAGGACCCAGAGCAGATCCGGAAAGGCAGACTGTTCCCACTGCCAGGCCAATCCAGAGTGGTGTCCGATGAAAACCGTTGCATCTCCTGGGATACTGAAGCGCGAACATACCCCTGGACAGGACTAAGAAGGACCTGATGACAGCAAAGGGCTTGGACAGGGAAGACGCAATCCAAGAGGCTGTATTATTTCTTCCATGAGGTTAACTCCTGCCCTGCTCCAGCACCAGGACCCAGTGTGCCAGACAAATCTATTCCTGACCTAAAGAAAGGGGTCTGGGAAAATGGAGGGTGGCTTTATCACTGGCCCTGCAGCCACGGTGAGGGGGGGCCATGACAGCTGCCTGGCAGGGGGCTTCCCCCAGGGTTCCCCCAGGAGAAGGTGAGGCTTCATGTCACATGCCGGGCTGCAGGGCAGCATTCTGCCAGCTACAGACCAGTGCTGCTCATCCCTGAGCACCTCACCCCAGCAGGGACAGAGATGTCCATGGGGGCAGCTGGAGTGGGAGAAGAGCCAAGAGGGATGCAGGGGAGGCTGCCACGCTAATCCCGGCACAGTCAGGCATCCAGGTGAGACCACTGGAAGGGTTTGTCACCTTCTCTGGGTGGCAGGGACATGGAAGGGGTGGTACTGCATCCTCCTGACAGGCTCGGAGACATCCATTATTTATAGAGCACTTGGGGATGCTCAGAAGTGAGGCGCCACACAAGCATGAAATGTCATTACAAAGGATATGATTTAAGGCCGGGCAGGACCAGGAGGGGAGGGGGATTCAGTTTGTGTGGAAGACTATACAAAATAAATCCTGTCCGAAAGGCTTCCCGCCTCCACAGCAGAAAGTGGAGCTGTATCAGCCGGCCTGTCTCTGCTGTGCTCTCCTTCTTCCTTTTACAGGCATGAAGAGATTTTTTTTTTTGCTCATCTTTGCTGCAAGATTTGCTGAGTCCCGCCAGCGGATCCATGGCCAAGGGGAACGTCAGGGGAGCAGGGAAAACGAAGGGATCCAGCTCTCCTCCAAGGTGGGACCGCCACAGCCATACCTGCCCTCAGCTGGGCGACCTGCACAGTCACCGGAGGGATATGGGCATTGGCGGAACGCAGCACTGACGCTGCTGGCCACGTGCGCTGGCCAGGAGAGGCTGCAGGAGAAGGAAGGCTCGTGAGCCAGAAGCCATGTCTCCAGCATGCCACTGCTTCACTCCTCCCAGCACAGGCAGGCTCAGGGCTCCCCTGCCCAGCCCTGGGCTCCCCTCGTCCCAGGTCCCCATGGCTGCGCATCTCCTCCTGCTGCCACTCTCAGCCTGGACCTCTGCTCAGAGAGCGATTCAACCAGCTCTCCCCTTCCCATCTCCAGTGACAACACCCAACGGCGCTGCTGGAGCTGTCTGCACTTCACAGCACGACGGTACACGTGTGTAGCCGACGTTGCCGCTGCTGGGAGAAGCTGCAGGAAGAGCGTTGCCCAAGCCCTCAGTTATCACAGATGCGCGGACATGGGCAGGAAGAGCTGGGCAGGATCCAGCCATCGGAGAGCCATGAGCCACCAGCGGAGAGGCGATGGGGAGACCTGGGCCAGTGCCTCACTCCTCTGCCCCAGCAGTGGCTCGGGCAGACCTTGCTGGTGCAGCTGGGGACGTGTCCGGGTGCCTGCCCTGCCCCTCTGCCAGAGGCCGGGAGTCCCAATGTGCTGTAGACCAGTGTCCCTCACCAGGGCTCCGTAGCGGCCAGGCGAGGGTCCCAAGGGTGGTAACGGGGTGCTTGGGGCTTACCGGCCCATGCCCCAGCCCCACCACAGGCTGGAGGTGCCCTGGGTCAGGGCTTGGCCCCACGCTGCCACTGGAGCAGGA
This sequence comes from Aviceda cuculoides, assembly GCA_035590195.1. Classification (NCBI taxonomy): domain Eukaryota; kingdom Metazoa; phylum Chordata; class Aves; order Accipitriformes; family Accipitridae; genus Aviceda; species Aviceda cuculoides. Next base: position 1,210,925 of record JAVJGG010000061.1, on the reverse strand, counting down.
GCAAACCGAAACGGGGTCCGGTCAGCGGGACTACCCCCGCGAGGCTTCTCTCCTTGGCTGCAAGTGGATGAAAGGAAATTGTGGCCAGAAGGGTTTGCCAAAAGTGTTACTTTTTTTTATTTTAAGGGAAATTTAAAAATGAAAATTCCTCATTTTCAGCTTTCCTGTGAATTCTTCCCTCTCCCCCCACCCAGAGCAGGTAAGCAGCCAAGTACTCTTTCCACGGGAAAGGAAATCTCTTCCTCTCCCCTTTCCCTTGCGTTTTCTAGGAAGGAGAAGAAACTCAAGCTAAAGCTAGAGGAAGAGGAAGCTCATTGCAATAAATTAGCCAGCAGCAAAGTCATTGGGAAATGTTAAATGAACAAACAATGGCTTGCTGCTCTTCTTAAATTTCAAACCGAACCGGCTGTGCAGAGGAGGATCTCCATCGCCACCAAAGTTCAGGCAGAAGAAGAGAAGGTCCTCTTCGGTTTGTCTTGGTGACAGCACTTAAAGCCCTCCATGGCTCCTTCCTGGAGCTGCCTGGTCTCCACCTTTTGCCACAGAGAAGGGGAACCCTTTTCCCGGGACGGCTGCCCCAAGGTCTGGACCGTTTTCTTTCTCTGCTGGCTCCAAAGGAGGAAGAGGAGATACAGCTCCAAGCCCAGATACCTCTGTGATTTGTCCTTAAGTCAAGCAAGACAAACCCTGGCCTGCAGGCAGCTTTAACAAGGAATTTGTGACCCTAATTAGAAAAATAAGGGCATATTCATGCAACACATAAATATAAAACAAAGGTTGAGTTTAAAGATTCAGGATCTAGAGAGGAGTGAAACCAAAGAGGCCCCAAAGTTTCCGAGTTCCTGTTGGCTTTGGAGACAGGTCCACGCCTGGGGAAGTTCAAGCTTCTCCAGATCTCCAGGGTCTGCAAAACCTGCACTGAGGCTCTCCAGCGAGCAGCCTTGCTCCCACGGTTTCCGGCATTTCCTAGTGTGGGAAGGTCTGGGAAACACTGAAGGAACAGTCTTTCGTGAAGTATTTTGGCACCTTTGCTTCCAAAGGGGATGCAGAAAGTACAAAGGCTGCAAAACCAAAAAAAAATAGGGGGAGGGCGGCTGACCGAAGGTTTTCAAGCATTAGCAAGTTTGACTTGGGGGTGGTTCAAGTTGGAGGTGAAGGTTCGGGCGAGGTGCTCATTCTCTGTGAATCAGAGCATCCGTATTTATCCTAACGATCACACGAAGGAGCTGCAGGAAGCTGAGGATCGAGAGGCGGCTGTTGAGGGGCAGGGACTTGTTCCAGAGCCGGCCCCCAGAGCTGGGCCTGCATGCTCTCCTCAGCCAGGGCAGCCTGAGGCTGGGAGCTGAGCTTAGCCCCATGCAAGACATCAGAGCACGGATGGAGGGTGACGGCCCAGGCCCCACATGCGAGACACCACGATATGGGCAAGGAAGTCAGGCACCCCGATGGGAGTGGTACCTCTCTGGTTCAGCAGCTGGAGGTGTTCCCAGGATGACCTGGAGATGGTCCTAGGATGAGCTGGAGAAGGTCCCAGGATGACCCCGCTTCCCTCTGAACCCCTAACAATGTGCCTCCACCCACCGTGGAGCTGGATGCACCCACCAAGATACCGCACCGTGCAGCCGATGCCCCTACACAACCCCACGGCACTGCCCACCCAAACTGGTGGAGGCACCTGAACCCCGAGCACAGTGCGCGGACTCACTAGAAAGCGGGGCAGCAGAGCAGGGTGAAGGATGGGGACTGGGTGTTGTGCTCACAGCTGGCACTGTCCCCCTCTGAGCGGCTCTGAGAAGTTTTGAAATTCTCCAACAATGGAAAATTCCTCCCTCTCTCCCTCAAAAAAAAAAAAAAAACCAACCCCAAACCAAAAAAAACAAACAAAAAACAAACTCAAACCCCTCAAAACCCCCAAAAACTCACTTTGGGCAAGTTGAAGCATTTTTGCTCCACTTCTGACTTTCCTTGATTTTGACTTTTCCATTTTGCCTTAGACAACATGATGCAACAGCAAATTAAAGCAAATCATCATTTCTTCCCGACTCTGCACTGGAAATGGCCTGTCCTGAATCTGCTGAATGGTGATGTGCTGACACTGCCAGAAAAAAAAATGGAAAACAGGTCCCAAACCAAAATCCATGCAGCTTCCCGGAGCTCAGCCACATCGTCCTGCTTGACACCGCATCCTCCCATCAGCATTTTGCTGACCAGCTGCTCTTGCAGCCCTTCTTTTCTGCTGAAACACCACATCAGCATCCTTTATTCTGCTGTTTAACCAGTGTTCATACTCTGACCTCCTCCACATCCCTTAATTATTATATTGGGTGTCTTATGCTTTGTGCTTACAAAGTTTTAAGAAACAGGCTTGCATACATGTAAGAGATGCTTGACAGAACTCAGAGCCTGTGTAAAGGCAGAACTGGCATCCCTGTTTTGCAGACAGCAAGCCAAGTCGAGAAAGAAGGCTGCTCGTGGTTGGCGTGGCTGCCCCAGCACCACCACCACACCTCACTGGAAATGGCTAGAAACAAGACTGGAGGGTTTCTCAGGTCCCCAGTGGAAGCTGCAGCTGAGCCTGGTAAAGGACTTGCCCCCAAGCCCCAGCGTAGCCCCAGGACCTCCAAGATAGTTCAGCCTGAACCCCATCCTGAAGCCCCCAGCCCCTCCCGAAGCCATGCTTTCCACAGCATGCCACAGCTGGAGCCTGATGCAAGCAGGCAACGCAGGAGCATCCCTAAAAAGTCTTGTAAACTGGAAAGAGCCTCTCCTAGCCGGCTCTGCTCGGCAAACCCAGTGCCAGTCCCTCCCTGTACAGTAGCACCCATTTCTTCAGAAGACTGTGAATAGGGAAGAAAACAACATATGCAATCCAAATTACAAAAACAAAGACCAAACAAAGGCCGTAAAATCTAATAATTAACAGAGTAAATAAGCTGAACGCCCATTAGGTTGCACATATTAGGTAATGACAAGTAGTTCGCAATAACCACTTCTGAATGGACTTCATCCAATATGCATTTAATTAGGGTTTAATAAAGCAAGAGCATGTTCTTAAAGGCCAATTAGAAACATATTCACTGAGGTTTAGAAGCTATGTAATAGATGCCTGTAGGAACCAGATACGTGCTGATTACATAGCTATTAATCCTCAATAAAGGGTCTAATAATCATTTTGTGCTTCAGGAGTGGGCAGCTGCTTTATTAAATCTTAATGAAACGCATACTTGGGAGCTTTCCTTCAAAGCCAGCCCACGTTAGGAAGATGGGCTTAGAAGTGGCAGTCTGCTGAGAGAAAAGACCCCCTCCTCATCACCAACTCTGCCACTGCTGCAGTGGGATTGAGGCCAGCTCTGTCCCCAGAGCAGCTGGGAGAGAGGCAGTTGATTCCTGCTCCGACAGGAGCGAGAGATCTCTGGGTCTGGGAGCACCACAAGACATTTCACCCTGTGCTGAACAGTTGCTTGTGCAGAGAAACATCTCCATGAATTGGAGCATCCATACAATTCATGGCTCCATGTCTGGAGCATCCCTGCACAGCTCACACCAGCACTCTGGGTAGGAGGGGAGCAAAGCCCTGGGCTTGATGGGGTGGTGCCACATGTCATGAGGAGTTGCTCAGCCACTTCTCCAGGAATTTACCTCCTGCCTGGATTCACTTCTGCCCAAAAAGGAGCCAGACTGAAGCGAGCTCCCTCCCACCACCACCTAGAGGAGCTGGTCTGATCTGGGGTCTGGGCCAGCCAGGTGTTGGCTTCTTGCCACATAACCTGTAGGATCAGAGGTTGGTCTGAGACCTGCCAAGCCATTACTAAGTCTCTGTGGACACACCCGGACAAGCTGTGCCCGTGCCTTTCCACAACAACTCCATTGGAAAGCCAGCAAAATGGCACAGCAGGCTTAAAAACTGTCAGATTGCAAAAACTTTTAATAAACACCCATCTGTTTCTTCACCTTCTGGTTTCCCATCTCTCTGACTCATGGGTTTGGGTTTTCCACGGTGGCCGGAAACTTCAGTAACTGCAGTTGCGACGCAGCCACACTTCACCCCTACACTGCCCTGGAGATGAAGATGTGCTTGGTCCTCACCCTAAAACAGCCAGGCCCAGACACCACCCCAACACAGCAGCTGGTTGTCAGCTAAAAGTTGCCAGCCCATCCTTCTCCACTGCACAGAAGGATGAAGGCACGGCAAGCCAGAGCTGGTGCAACTGGGCCAGAGCCAGCAGGCAGTACCCAGGGATGGATCCAAGCCCCACGGCCATAAGCAGCACCATCTGGCAGCGTGAGGCTCTGCACAGCGCTGCCCACCAGTTCAGACTGGGGCTTGAAGGTGCAGGTCCTAGTGGGGTCCTATCTCAGGCCAAGCCTGGCTCCTAATTAGCAGCCCTTGTTAACCCTTCAGGACTTCAGCAGTGCTAGGACTGGCAGCCTGCCACCTTGCCCTGGAGATGCCCAGGCACAGGGCACCATGGGTCCTCCACCCACTCGCCCCAGCTGCAGCATGCTGGGTATGGGTCCAAGCCCAGGCAGTGGGTGCCCGGTGCTGAATTTCACAGAGGAGCTGCCAAAACCCAGGACAAGCCACGGGAAGAGTGGCGGGAGCCACAGGCATGAGCAGCCCAGGGGTGAGAGGTGATTGGGATCAGCGAGGGTGGGCCGTGGGGTGACCCCTGCAGCACTGAGCTTCAGCACTCTCCTGTGCTCCTCTGGCAGTGGGACGGGTAAAGAAGGGAAAAAACCCACGTGACATCCCAAATACGCTGCCCTTTTGAAAGCTCTCTGTGGTGTTACACTCTAATTAGCCCAATTAAGCAGAGCTCTGTTCCGCAGGGCTGGCTGCTGCTGGCTCCCATGCCGGGCAGGTGGTCTGGCTCACCACGGCAGGGCAAAGCACCTCCAAGGCCTCCCCCCGGCCATGGGGCTTTGCGGTCAGGGGAGCAGCTTGGAGGGGCAGTGCCCCACCTGCCCGCAGGCATAGGGCTGAGGAGGGCACCCCCAGGGACCCCCCAGCTCCGCGACTGGGGATGCCTCCACCTGCGTCTCCTGCCCCTGAGCAACACTTGCTCCCCCCACCAGCAGAGCCCCCATCCCCACTCATGCACGGCACCCTCCACTCCAGGGCACCCGCGTCCATTCTTCGCCCAGACCCCGTGTCACCATCCCAGCCCCGTGTGGGCATCACTCACGGTGCCCACCTGCAACCAGAGCAGGCATCCCACGAGGGCCACCACCCAAGCATCCTTCATTTGATCACCTGGGTCAGGCATGCACACCCTCGCGGGTGCCTGAACCCCCAGGATCCACATTCCCCAAAATGGGGATACTGTCACCTCCCACGCCAACAGCTTCCCTGGTCAAAAGTCTCCAAAAAAGGAGTCACGATGGGCCATAAGCAGGGTGCCAGCGGGTGCCCATTGGGAAGCTCTGAGCCATGGAGCAGCTGGTTCATGTTAGGTGTTGTCAGGCCTTGCCTCGACACAGATGGACAAAATCGCAACATCTCCTGTGTTATTAATTAATGTGTTTTCACAGAAAAAGGAAACTTCTGTCCAACCTCATAGAGGAGCTAATCTGCTGCACGAATTGGTCCTACCAACAGCCTGAGTGGGAGCAGGAGCCTACAGGGACAGCCAGTCATTGGGGAAATAAAGGGACGAGGCATTTCATTACTACTGTTCCTCCCAGCGAAAAAAAGCTTCACCTGGCCAGGGTGCAGATTGCTCCCACCTGCCCATCTGTCCCACTGTGTACCCTCCCAGCTTGGCATCCCAAGGAGGATGGAGAGCCTCAATGAAGGTTCCTGGTGAGACCCCATGTGTGAGATGAGGAGCTGGGAGCTCCCCTCTTCCTCTTGCTGGTAAAATACCGACTCAGCTACAGACACCCACTTTTAAGCACCTTCTCTGCATCAGGGAACCAGGCTGGAGAAAGACACTCCATGTGACCATCATGGACTCTGGTTATCTCCATTAGCAGCCTTTCAGGTGGTCCTTCCCATTCAATCACAGGCGGCTGAACTCCACACTGCTCTGCCGACGAGCTCAGAGCAGAGATCCCTTGGCTGGGCAGAGGTGCCCACAGCTGGCACAGCCTCTCCACACTTTCAGGGTGTCCCGCTCTTCTTGTTCAGCCAAGCCTCGTTTGCCCACAGCGTTGCTGGTCAGCAGTTTTCTGGTGGAAAACACCGCTTCTGCAAAAGTAATGTTTTCGCCGCAAGAAAGTTCTGGTTTTCTCCCACAGGCCAAGCCTCAGGCTTGTTTAGCTGAACTGGAACAGTTTGAGGTCAGCTTGACACGAAACCTCCTTCGATGCATCACAGGTCACTGTCATGCACCCAAGTCCCATCACAAGAGCCCAGGCCCCTGTGAAGCTTGGTCCAGGGAGAAGAGTGGGTGCTGGTGATGCTCAACCAGCTTGGAAGGGCATGGGCTGGTGTGTGGGATCTGAAAATGAAGTTTGTTGAATTGATCATTTCTGCCCTCATTTGTTTTTTTTCTTTTTGGAACTTTCCATCCCACAGAAGATTTTAACAAGTTGATTTTTCCACCCTCTTGAGGACAAAAACAAATTCTGAAATATCACAGTTTCCACAAGGGCAAAATTCCTGATTTTCAGCCACTTTCTCCCAAGACCTTACCCCAGCAGTGCTGCCAGGAGGCCCCAGCCACCCACACAGAAGGCACCCATAAATACATATATATATATATGTCTGCTTTGCAGCCCCTTCCCCAAGAGAGGCTCTTGGGTGTTCGATAAGGCATGAGCCCACAGCATCTCATGAGGACCATCGCATGGTCCCCTCTCCCAGCCTGGCCACAGCATTAGAGCTGAACACTGGTGCCATCCCCACCAGCTTTTGCTGAGCCACAGAGGAGGGGGACCTGTGGCAATCACAGGGTGCACAAGTTAGGGCAGGAACAATCACGCATGTTTGGGGCTCAAGGGAAGGATACTTTCTTACACAGAAGAGCCACCAAAAGACCTGCTTGGAAGTCAAGCTTGAGCTTGAGCCCCAGTAGAGGGCACAAGGCAGATGTCTTCGGAAAGGATGCTCTTGTATAGGGTCTGCCTTGCCTGACTTCCCTCCCTGTGCCCCATTTTCTATCTGGTTGGGTCCTACATTCAGGAGGGAGGGTGCCAAGAAATGGCAAGAAAAAGATTAATTTTATTGGGAGCTCAGAGGGATGCATTTAGAGACGCCCCACAAGGTTACACCAAAAGGCCCATCTGACTAGGGTTCTGTGTCTAGCACTGGCTGATTATGGATGTTTAGAAGAACTCAAGAAAGACCTTCCCAGGAACAGTCAGCTACTTTGGGACACACAAATCACTGTCTTCAACAGCCGCCAACACACCAAAAGTTCTCTGACCCCTTTTTGAATCAAACACGGTCAACTGGTAGTGTAAAAAAAGCCTGTCTGTTGGCTAGCTCTGAACAAAAACTGCAGCCAAGGCATTGCAGATCATCACAAGCCAGTCCCCATCCTGTGGGGGCTGCTTGCAGAGACGAGAAGGGTTTGTCATATGGCAATTAGCTGCAAGGAATCCCCCAAACCCTCCAAAGCTGCTGCTCACTGCCTCTGGCCCTTCCAATAAACTTAATGCTGCTCTCCATTTCAGATGGCCAGCTGTTCCTTATTTCTAGACCTGTTTCCTTTCTACTAATTAATCAGCTCCAAATGTCTCTCTGCATAGCCTGCCTGAACATGAGGCCAGAAACACGATGTCGGGCCGTGCTCGCCCAGACCTGCTCATGCTGTAGTTGAGGGGCCAGGAGTGCCAGCAGCAGAGCTGGGATGACCCTGGATGGCCACCCCCGTGGCCACCATGCTGCTCCACATAGCCAGACCCCGCACTGCTCCAGGTCTAGGGCACAGGCAGTGCTGACTGTTTGGCAGGAGATGGTGGATGGAGCATACTGATGTTGCATCCCATTGTGCTGACCCCCAACTCCAGCATCCCACAGAGGGAGGCAAGCACCGGCCCCGTCGTCTCATGCGACTGCAACTCACCTCCAGGTGGAGCCAGGGCTGAAGTCTCAGGGGAAAAAGAATGGGTTCACGAGACATAAGAAAAGCAAAGGTTGGGTGAGGCACTCTGCAGAGTGGCCCACACCAAGGTCAGCTTGACTTATCCACAGCTGACACATCCAGCAATGGGGAAACACGAACAGGGACTCATGTCCAGGGCACCAGAGCCAGCGGCTGTCCCAGCCCCAAGTGGAGGAGCTGGGACTGGAGGCGCCGCCAACACGCCTGGGCTCTGCTGCTTCAGCTCGTGGTCAGACTTCCTTCCTCTTGGAAAAGCTGGAAGGAACCAAATTTTTTCTTTTATTATCTTGGATCTGACTTGCACAGAGAAGGTGCTCCAAGGCCGCCTGTGCCAGGACATTCACAAAGTTTCCCAGCAGAAGAATGAAGCAAAACAAGGGGAAGCTCTTTGATCTTTATGGGCCTGACGCTTTGAGCCAAGGAAGCAGCAAGCATGAAGCTCCACTTCCCATCCAGGTTTGCGATCATTCCTCCTGGCCATGGCCTCAGACAGCAGCACTGAGCCTCTTCCCACCCCTGGAGAGGCCCCATTGCAGCAGGGCTGACCGCGGAAGGGTGCTGGGGACTGGAGCTCTGACCTCGACTGCCACTCGCCTCAGTGCTCTGTTTGCAGGAGACAGAAGGGACATCTCCTCGTAAGCCTCTTCTAGGTCTCAAGGTGGAAAGGATATTTAAGCGTAAGGTTCCCACACACATACAGTGCATCTGTAACAGACAGCACGGGCTGCTTCACCACCGTAAAGCTCTGCAGATGGAGGATGCCAACTGAACAACAGGCTTTTTGCCATTTAGTCCCTTTTGAACCAGAAGGGTCACTTGGGAAACTCAAACTGAAATCTGGATTTTGAAGATTACATAGTACCAAGGAGGATTTTGGTGCTGCACTCATCCAGCTCTGCTTCAAAACCCCATCTCCCCCAGTGACTGGTAGTGGCTAACCTCCAGAAAGGAAAAGGTCACAATACCCAGCCTGATGGCTGGGTTCCAGAGGTAGTGAGTCCTTGGTACAAGGCTGTAAAATGCAATGTGCCTTGGGTTTCTGCAAGTGAAAGGACCGTGGGGAGGCAGGACTGTTACCATGGCAGGAATTTGGGTCCTTCTTTAGGGTCCCAGATTCCCTGTTGCAGCTGTCTCAAGTCTGCAGCACTGGCCTGGAAATTAGGTGGTAAATAGACTTGAGTGAGACTTCCAGCACACCCTGCCTCCAGGCATGCTAGGGATATGGGGGCTCTTCCTGAAAGAGCGGAGGCAGCAGCAGGCCAGGGCCAAAATAACATCCAGAGCAACACAGGCAGGCCTAAGTTGGTTGGGTTGGCCAAGTCATGAAAGCCAAGTCTTGGTTTTGTTGGGGCAGTGGTGATTCCCATCCTACCTCATAACTGAAGTCACAGGGTTGTAGTCTCCTGAGCAAAATGTGCCTTCTTATTCAGCATCCAGAGGTTACATGGTGGAAGGACAATTTTCCTCACACTGCTGAATGAAGAGGAAACATATGGAGTATTCAAATACCACTGTGAAGATCTCACCCGTCGCTTGTGCCATGGCACGGGTCAGATCACCCAAAGCAAGCAAGGGCTCCAGTCCAGCAAGCCAGCAGCTCTTCATGCAGTAGACATGTCCAAAGAGCCTGAACCTTGGCAGATCATAAGACATGGGGGCTGCAAGCCCCCAGAGCCTCTCTAGAAACCACCCCCCATGGAAAGCAGGGCTCTGCCGAATGGAGAGGACTCGGCAGCTACAGCACCAGGGGAAACGGCTCTCTGGGGCCATCCAACAGAGCCTCTGGCTTCTCCCTCTGCTCATGGCATAGCCCTGCTGAGATCCACCTCACCAGCAGTGGGCTGCACCCGCCAGCATCAGACCCTCCAGCCTGAAGCGTGCCCTGGCCATGTGCCCCAAGCCACCCCACACTGCAGCCCCGCTGCCAGCTTTGCTCCAGCACTGGCTGCACGTAGTGTTTCAGAACCTCCTCCCGCAGATGGATTTGTTTGTGCCAGCTGAGTTGCTCAACAGGATATTAGCTGCATGGGCGGCAGACGCCCAGCACACAAACCTCCACCGAAGGATTGACACCCTGTGGGCATGGGACTGGCAGCATGTAGCTGCCAGTCCCACTCCTCCAGGGCTGTGCCAGCCCCCCTACCCTTCTTGGCACATGAAGAGCACTCATCTTCTCCATGACATGAAAGGACTGATTCAGAGTCGTACCAAATGTGTTCCCACGTTGCTGCCCAGGGAAAGGGCCAAAACGCCTGTGCAGCTGAGGCCCTCGGACTCGTCGCACCAGTGGCAGCTGCAGAGCAGCCTGTGAGGTGGACACAGGGAGGAGGCAGAGCATAACCAGCAGCCGAGCTCTGAAATCCCGGCTCTTCCCAGCCCTTCCCAGCACATTGGAGGTAATGTGGGAGCCCCGGCCAGAGGTGAGGGGTGGCTGATGAATGAGGTGATAACACCTCAGCAGATGGCTCCAAAGGCTGCACTGCGCTTGGGGGGCGTAGACAAAACACAGAGGTGAAGCCCAGATGTTTAACTTCAGCATCTGGATGTGATTCCTAAACAGAGATGCTCACATCTGACCATTCTGCCTGAAAATAAATGGTTTGTTTGACCTTCCCCAGAGCCTGCCCCGATATTTTCTGGGTCTCTCCTAAACACACGGCAGCTGCTCCCTCCTTGCTGGGACCAGCCACGCATCAGACAAGCGCCTCAGGCGCCGCTGTGGCCATGGCAGCAGCTGTGGGTGCTTGGGACACAGCATCAGAGGCTGTGGGGCAGGGTGCAGCTCAGAGCAGTGCCACCAGCCCAGAGGAAAACCCAGCAGGGAGGAAAACATCCTTCTGCATTGCACCCACCCTGTTTTGAGCTCCTGCTCAGCACATTTTGGAGCAGGACACCAACCCTGGGTGCCCACCCTGCCCAAGAGCCTGGCTCATGGCCTCCACCTGCCAGGTGTCTGCTCCTGCCCAAAAATCCTGTGGGAGTGGAGAGGGATGGGACTATGGAGACGGACTGGTCTGCAACCATGTCCTACCTTCAGCCCATGCAATCCCTACCTGAGACCCACCAGAGCAGCCCGGCTGCCTGAGCACCCCCTCAGCTCACCCAGGCACCCTGGGACTCAGCACAACCACAACGTTTCACCACAGCAGCATCCCATCGCCAGCAGCAGGGACCGGCAGTAGGTCCTTTCCAAGCCAAGAAGGGACAAACCTGCTCAACACCTTGGGAGCACTGGAAGAGCCTACTCGGAGAGCCGGGTCCGCAGGACATGTTGAAGCCAGGCAGTCCCCTTGAGAGAAGATATCTGATCCCGGATCAGAGACACCACGCGCCGGATAAGTGGAAATTGTAGGCGCTGGGTGGTGTTGAAGCTGACAATGAAGATAGTGATTAGTGATGACGGGCAGTACCAATTAAGGCTAATCTGCCTAATGGCCAAGTCTGAGGGTAGTGTCTGTGACTGATGGTGACAAGTGATGGCAGCTTGAGGAGGCCACAGTGACCACAGAGATGTAAGACAATGCTGGTGGCAGACTGAGCAAACGAGTGGTGACACAGTAATCTGTTTCTCGGGCTATTTGTAATCCTGCAGACACATCTGGCACCAAGCACGCCGCAGTCCTGTGCTTCTCCTGAAGGATCAAACAGGCAGCACTGGAGGCGAGACCTCTCTCCGTGGCTTCCTGGGGGCAGCATGGGATGTCAAGGAGCGGTGGCACGGTCTGGCGTGGCACATCAACAGCTGATATCTCCGTCAGCTCCAGCCCCAGCAACCAGCTGCCCACCAGCAGCCAGCCGCCCAGCCACAGCCCCCGCGCAGGCCAGTCCCCTGCAGTGGGAGCAGCCCCGTGCCAGCAGTAGACAGCACCATGAGGCACTGGCCGGGGCAGCCGCCAAGAGCAATGAGCCGGTGCAGCCATGGTGCCGGTGTGGCCAGCCCATGGGGGTACGGGTGCATTGGGTGCTCCGTGGCCACTCATAGCCCAGCCTGGGCCTGGGCATGCTGCCGGTGTCCCTGTCCCCGGCCACGCTGCCTTTAAGCATCAGGCACCGGCAGGGAGTAGGGACAGAGGTGGCCCAGGCAGCAGAAACACCAGCACGTCCCAGTGTCAGGGCAGGCAGTGCATAAAAGCCAGCCTGGCCCTCAGGGACCAGAGCAATGCTTCACACGGGTGGAAAGAAAAGGGCAAAACGTGTCAGCTCACCATGATAAGAACAGTCACACAAAGCAGGCACTGTTCACAGAGCAATATGTTAACTGTCATCGAGCCTGGCAGCATGACAAGGGCCAGCACCTCATGCCCATCAGATTCATTCTCTGCCTGAGGTTAAAGCAGGGCTCTGGTCCAAACGAAGCTGGTGCAGATCAGCCGAAAGCTGCCCAAGTATGACCACAGTTACTGGCGCTGGTTAGGGTGCAAGCAAGCTCCACGACTGCTGCTAAAGGCTGAAGCTCTGCAACCCAAGAACCGCTCACTGAGCCTGCCAGGTTGGGGTTAGAAAGGCTGGTTTTGTGGCATCTACCTAGGATGGATCCCCTCCCACCAGGAGCAGGACAGGAGCTCTGCTCACACCAGGCCACACTCTCCAGCACCCAATGCCTTTACCTGGGGCCCTTCCCAGCCATGGTGGCGAACAAGCTCTGCCCAAATTCCTCCCTAGCAGGGCTGCCCTGCCCACACTGCAGCAGACCGCGGTGCGGCTGCATCCACCAGACATTATCCTTGGCACTTGCTTCTCCAGGATGATCTGGGGGACGCAGTTGACAGAGCTGGGAGTACCCTGGTGCTCCCATGAGGACATGGCTGCAGCCCAGGTCATAAGAGTTCACAGGCAACATGCTGGCAGCAAGGGACTTGGAAAGGGGGCCGGCAGAGGTAGTACAAGCCCGGAGCCAACCTGGCAGCCCATGCCACAGTCCTGGCAGAAAGCACCAGTGAAGGACACGGGCACCAGTAGCACCTGCAGCCCCCATAGCACGCTGTCCAGAGGAGCCCCAGGTCCCCTAGTCCCACGTCCTCACAGGCTTGGGATGCTCTCCACTGGTGATGCTGGGGACGGGCAGCATGGCACGGTGGCACAGCGCTGCTCCCAACCGGAGCTGGCGGTTTCAGAGGGACGTGCCCCAGCATGAGGGCACAGTGGGGCACTCCCCGCTCTCACCCCACACGCACTGATCTTATCACCAGCCTCAAGACTCAGATGCATTTTTGTCTGGATTTTGAATTTGCTCTGGTTTTAATTTGGGGGGATGATGCCATATCTAGTACCGCAGCCCTTGATTAGCACGCGCACCAGCACACACACATTGCCAGACTCAATCACACATGTTTGCTCAAGACCTCTTGGAAATCTTTGGATTCAGACCAACTTTTCTTTTCTTACATGCATTTGTTGTAGTCCGATATTTATAGTTTACTTAAAATAAATGGCTCCTTATGTTTCCCGCTTCCTGCTCCCGAGGGGAGGGTCTCATGGGGTTGCTGTCTGTCTTCTTCTCTCTTTCCTCAGCCCTTTGCTATTTTTTTCCTCTTCCATAAACATTTTTCAAGCTGATCCTACATTTGCCAGATGCTGCTGAGCCTTGTCCCAGGTTTTTTCAGCGGTTCTGGTGAGTGAGAGACAGGTTCAGATCGAAACAGACAACACAGTGCACCAGTGGGCCAGCTGCACCACAGGGCCTTCACAGAGCAAAATGCTGGAGGAGGAGGAGGAGGAGGAGGAGGAGGAGGAGGAGGAGGGAGGGTAGTCTCTGGGACATGGGAGCCAAGCACGCATTCAGGCCATGACGCAGCCTCGCTCGCTTGCAGCACTGGGACGTGAGGATGCAGCACCCAGACTCGTGGCTGTGGCAGGGGAGGGAAGGGGTGGCAAGAGTCCCTCTGTCCACTCTCACTTGCCCCACTTGGGTTGTGAGCATGGTGCTCTCACCTGCAACCCCCCAATCCCGGAGGGCCCCTCTCCCCGGACCGGGCTGCAGTGCCAGGTGGTGGAGCCTCATGAAGGTCTCTGCTCCCACCTGGGGGCCAGCTCCAAGCAGGCTGCTCCCAGGCTGCTTCAGTCAAGGTCTGAGGATCTCCAAGGACAGAGATTGCCATCCTTCTCCAGGCCCCTATTCCAGTATTTGAGCACCCTCACAGCAGCCTCATGATTTTTACTTGCATTTACAGGAATTTCTCTTGTTCCAGCTCCTGCTGCTGCCTCTCACTGTCTCTCTGTGCATCTTCAAGAAGCCCCGGCTCCATCTTCCCTGCACCCTCCCATTTGGTCTTGGATGACCAAATGCCCCATGCCCTACAGCAAAGGGGGTACGAGTCCTTGACAGAGGACAGAAACCTCCCGGGACCTCAGCTGCTTGGCAGGCAGGTCTAGGGGAGCCAAACAGGGGGACCCGGGAGACCCCTTGGGTGAGGAGCAATCCCCAGGCAGCTCCCTGTTGCCTTGCAGCATCTCGGGGTGCAAGAGGCAGGGACGTTGCTAGAGCATCCCTGCATATGGCGGGAGCATGGAGGGATTAAACCAATGTTTGCGTGGCCTTTCCCACCCAGCAGCCTCTTGGCAGCTCTCTCCATCGCTGGGGCCGACGAGCCCCATTTGTTTTGGAAGAGCCGTTTGTTTTCTAACATTCTGCTGCAAAGGGAACATTTTTGCTGTGAAAATTATCCTCCCTTCTCATTTCAGGCCCTGGGGCTCCATTTGGCCCTGTCTCCCCAGGGGTAGCCCACCTGCACACACGCACGTGCAAGGTCACACCCAGCCCCTCTTGTAGTACGTGAGTAAGATCACATACTCCGCATTTACACACTGGCCTGCATGCTGCATATCCAGGCACATATGTGCAAGCTCACACACTGCCTTTCTGCGCAAACACGCAAGCTCACACCCTGTCCCTCTGCATGCATGTGTGCAAGCTCACACACCGCACCTTTGCAGGCAGCTACCATTGCCCTGGGACAGCAGCCTGGGGACCCTTCTCCCCACCTCCGAAGCACCGCCTTGGTGTATGGAGGAGCCCAAGTAAGCTGGAGGAGAGCTGGTCACACGCCAGTCCTTCTCTCAGCCTGCTGGGTGGCCAAGTATGATGCCGGGCAGGACTGACTCTGCAGTAGCTTTATGGGCAAAGCGGTGCCCAGCACCACTCTGACCGCGGGCAGGGCTGTGCGGGCAGCAGGGCTGAGCATCCTCGAGGAGAGGCTGAAACCCCTCTCCACCCCAGGCACTGACAGGATGGCACCCACCGCCCTCACCCGAGCAGCAGCACCCCACCACCTCCCCGGCTCCCAGGAAACATCCTGCAGGAAAAACAGAATCGTAGAATCATAGAATAATAGAGTGGTTTGGGTTGGAAGGGACTTTCAAAAGCCATCTAGCCCAAGCCCCCTGCAACGAGCAGGGACATCTTCGACTACATCAGGTTGCTCAGAGCCTCGTCCAACCTGACCTTGAATGTTCCCAGGGATGGGGCATCGACCACCTCTCTGGGCAACCTGTGCCAGTGTTTCGCCACCCTCAGCATAAAAAATTTCTTCCTAGTCTGAATCTGCCCTCTTTAAATTTAAAACCATTAACCCTTGTCCTATTGCTACAGGCCCTGCTAAAAAGTCTGTCCTCATCTTTCTTATAAACCCCCCTGAAGTTTTGAAAGGCTGCAATAAGGTCTTCCTGGAGCCTTCTCTTCTCCAGGCTGAACAACCCCAAGTCTCCCAGCCTTTCCCCATAGGAAATGTGTTCCACCCTCTGATCATTTTTGATCCCAAAGGCTTCATCCAGGAGGAAGCCTGGATGCAAAACAAGAGTAAAGCCTGGCTTTCTCCTCTAGACAGCCCTGCAGGCACGCTGTCCCATTGGGAAGCGCTCCCAGCTGACGGCACCACACAGGCCTGGGCTGTTTCCATATGGTACTTTGACCTCAGTTGCTTTTTTCCTTTTCTTTTGTTTTTCTTTTCTCTCCTTTCCTTCTTTTCTTTATCTTTTTCTTTTTCTTTTTTCTTTTCTTTTTTTATTAATACTTTTATTTTTCCTTTTCTTCTTCTTGCTTTTTTCCTTTTTCTTTCTTTTTTTTAATTTTTATTTTTCCTTTTCCTTTTTCTTTTCCCTTTTCCTTTTTCCTTTTCTTTTTCTTTTTCCCTTTTCCTTTTCCTTTTCCCTTTTCCTTTTTTACTTTTCCTTTTCCCTTTTCC
>JAVJGG010000061.1:1168835-1194594 GCA_035590195.1 Aviceda cuculoides | reverse complement strand
CGTTTCGTTGTCTTTTTCCCTTTTCCTTGTCCTTGTGCCTGTTCCTTTTGTCCTTTTCCTTTTCCCTTTTCCTTTTCCTTTTCCCTTTTCCTTTTCCTTTCCCTTTCCTTTTTCCTCTCCTTTTTCTTTCCTTTCTCTCTCTCCTCTCTGCTCCAGCTGCATGCAATCCACGCAGAGAGCATTTGACTTTCACACACCCGTTAATCATTTGCCAGCTCGGCTCGTGAGCAGGGCCATGGCACAGGAGCGCAGCAGCACCGTAGGGCCGGGGTGAGGGGTTAGCACTGGAGGGGGGGGGGGGCGGCAGCACAAGCCTGAGCCCCTGGTGCCTCACAGCACCGGAGGCGGTGGGGGTGGGGGGACCCGTGGCTGGGAAACGCCAGCGGATGCCCCCGCTTTAATGAGCAAAAACCCTCCGCAAAAATGCTCCTGCAGATAGCATTACAATGGGCTGAATTAAACTGCCTCCTCAGAATGCTCTCCGCTGGGAGCGGGGCCACCAGCAGCCGCTGCCTTGGCAGTGCTGCCTAACCAGCACCCAGCAGGCAGCTCTGCCCACCCTGCCTCTGCTCCGGGCCAGCTTCCCACCCAGGCACGGCCCCGGCTCGCTGCCGAACATCTCCAGACCTCTGTGGATAAGATGCCGTCAGAGGAAAGGGGATTAACCTGGGCAAGGGGTGGCCTCTGCTCTGGGGCTAGAAGATAAATGGGGCTCCTGGGCACACAGTGACACAAGGCTGAGGGTCCTCCCTGCCCAGCTTATCCTAGAGCAGGCGGAAGGCCCCAGGGATGGACAGCCCTCAGAGCGTGCGAGAGGAGCAACTTCTGACAGCAAACCCTGAGCAGGAGAGGAGCACAGCAAGGACCAAGCAATATTCTCTGGAGTGTTTCTGGGCAGAGGTCCTTGGGTTCACAACGGAGGAGGGCAGCGCGGCAAATCCCAAGCCCCACAGCAGATTGGCTCCAGTGGCTGCAGGTTTTACACCCAGGAGCTCAAACGAGTATTCAGGTGCCTTTCTCCTGGTCTTCATTGAGCCCCTGGTCTTTGCCCAGCTGCAATCCTGCTCCCATTAGCGCACCCCTCCTCAGCAGAGGGCTCTGGTGTGGGACAATGCCACCATCCCATAGCAAGAAACAGGACCCAGAGAGCCAAAAAGCCCTGAGCCCCCCAGGCTGCTCGCGGCAGGCTGAAGACCACATCTCTCGAGCACGAGCACGAACTCCTCAGCCATCCCCCATGCCCCTGGAGGCCTCACACACCCTGGAGGCACTGAGGAGCTTTGCTCCCCCCAGGAAAACCAAGACCCAGAACAGGACAGGACTTGGGAGTCCCACAGGAGTGGAGAGTGGGGCCGTGGGAGCCAGCTGTCAAATGAACTCCCTGGACCCCTGAGCCACCGTGCAGCGAGAGAACCCCGCAGGAGCTCCAGAGCCGGCCAGGCTCTCCCGCAGCATGTTGACAACTCTCCAGCCGCTGGGAGAGCAGTTGACGTCAACTTGAGCAAAGCAACATCCCATGAAGCTGCGGGGTCAACGTAACCTCTGGCTGTCCTGGGCAGCCTCATGGAGACACCACCAAAAGGGGCCACAGTCACCCTCACACCCTGGGAAGTGTCCCCCACCCGTGGACCATGGCACCCCCGGTGCAGCCCCAGGGATGGGTACAACAACTGCCGCTCCCCTGGGACCCTGACCCTCCCCAGCTTTGACAGCTCCCAGCTCTTTCTCTCCCAGCACAAGGAGTCCTCAGAAAGGGTCCAGGGCATCCAGTTTGGAGGGGAGCTACAGCCAAGCGCCTCGGGCAGGCCACGAGGATGCTGAAGCATTTTGGAGCGCAGGGGCAGGCCAGCGGGACCTGGCAGGCGATGAGACGGGAGGACAATACAACGGCCCGTTTGTGCTCCCAGCTCCCGGCCCCCCCAGCCGTGCCCCATGCCATCGTAAGGCTGGTATTCAGGAATTAATTGATGTAATTAAAGTGTGGCATGACTTTGCCATGGCCTCTGAAGGCGGTGGCGGCAAGCCAGGGTCTGCGGGTGGAGGAGGAGCCCCTCACGTGCTCTTCTCCCTATAGAAAAAGGGCAGATCTTGGGCAGATCCAAGGCATGAAATTGGTATAAAGAGATTGTCAGGGAAGCGTAACAGTGCCGGTCTTGCCTCCATCAGCAGCTGCAGGGTGATAATTCATCCCGGCAAGCTGCTGCATCCCATCCCACTGCAGCAGCACCTCTGGCAGGGAGTGCCAGACCCAACACGGAGCGGTGTCCGGGGATGTGCCAACCTGGCTGGGCTCTGTGGTTGCTCCGCTCCAGTTTCTGCATCACGGCTCCTGAGCGCGGACAGGGCTTGGACATGGGGCTGGGGGCTGTGCTGGCAGGTTGGGGTCCCCTCCCCTCACCCTGGAGCGCGCGCTACAGGACAGGGATGTCTCCAGCCTTCTGCCTTCCCCCTTCCCCTGCCCCAGCTCTCAAAGGCGGCACGACTCAAGCAGTGACAGTAACAGTATCCTGACACTGAGAGTACACAGGGTGAGCGAACGGAGCCTGGCCCTGATTTCTGACCGCTTGCCCGTGTGGGAATAATTTTCCCACTGGGATTCCTGTGTCAGAGGGCTGCCGAGCCTAGGGCTAACCGCGGCACGCCAGCTGGAGCCCTCCCAGCTCACTGCCGGCCTGGCAAAGTTGTAAGCAAACCCCCTGGTGCTTTCAGCAGCCGGGGGAGAATGTAGCGGTGCGGCCCGGGGGGAGCGGGATCCCACACGGGGCTCTGCGGCGAGCTGGTGACAGGGGACGCCTTCTTGTTAATGAGGTGCAGAAGAGGACGCGGACATCCACCCCCTCGCCTCCCCAAGGGCGCTGGCTCTGCAGCCGCCCCAGCAGCTTTCTGTGGGTATTGGAGCAGTGGCAGGCCAACCCCAGCGCTCCTCCGCATCTCCCCATCCAAGCACCGTGCGTGTCTGTGCCTGCTGGAGGGAATGTGGGGTGCAGGTTGGGGTACCGGGCCACAGGCAACCAGTCTGACCCTGCTAGCACTGGGGTCTGGTTACTGTAGGGTGGAGGAGTCCATCCCTGTCGCTACGGCACAGTGACAGCATCAGGACTGACCGCTGCCCCCTCCTGAGACCTCCACAGCTCCTTGCACTGCAGTGTCTCCTCCATCCACCCTCCTTGTCATGATCCAGGCAACAGCCCAACCTCCTGGCCAGGAGGAAGGACAAATCAGGAAGCTAGGAGAAGAACGGCTCTGGTGTAAGCATCTCCCCAGGGCCTCCATCTCAGTACTGCCGCACCCCCTGCAGCCTCAGGTAATGGGCTGCGCTTTGGTTTCCCCTGGGAAAGGGAAAAACGAGCCGTGTGCCAGCTTATTTCAGACGGCCATAGAGGGCTGATAGTTGTCCCTGTGCCAGAGTGGCATTTCCAGAGAGCCACTCCATCCCGCGTGGGCCCTGGGATGGCAGAGCAGGATCATGGAGCAGGCAGGGCATCCGCACAGCTGCAGCTGCTGGGCTCACTGGGTTGGGGAAGAGCTGGGAGAGCCGCACCTCGGGGGACCCTCCCAGCCCCTCATCCAGAGCAGCAGGAGCCACTGGGTTCCCACCACCATTCCACCAGCGTGGAGCAGGAGGGAGAGCAGACGTGAGATCAGCCTCCGGAGCAGCCACTGGAAACCCAAACAGAGCAATCCAGCTGTGCCACAAAGAGCTGGGGCTCTCCCGATCCCTCCTTTCCAAACCCAGGAGCCGCATCTCCCGCAAGCCACCGCCAAAGCCATGCACCGGCTCCTCTGCCTGCAGAAACCACAGCTCCCACGCCTTGCACGCTCCATCCTCTTGCGGTCGCTCGCCAGACACCGCGGCTTGGCCCGCGCCCCGTGGACTCGGTGCAAGCGCGCCTGTGGCCCAGGGTAAACAAACAGCCTTTCCTCCAGCGCCGTTGCCTCTTGCCACTGCAGCCGCCTTCGGCTGGCCTGGCTGTGCCGGCAGCACGGCTGAGAGGTTTAGCAAGGTCCACCCCTGTGGTCGCTGTGGGCTCGGCTGCCGGCGCTGCCTGCCACCACGGCTGGCGGAGAGCAGGACTGAAACAACAAACAAACAAGAAACATGCACGGCTTGGCTAGGCCTTCACATTGGAAACAGAGATAAGCTGCTCCGAAAAGTCGAATCCCAGCAAAGCAGTGGAACGGGGAGGAGAGGGAAGAAGAACTGCCACGCACTGGCCAGAGCGCAGAAAGCCCCGGCAGATGCCAGCTCCCACCTCTGGGTGCCGGGGAGGGAAAGCACCCCGAGGTGCAAGCAGCAGCACAGAACCACGGTGCAGCTACTGGATTTGCCATACAGCGCCCAGCTCCAGCTGTGGGATGGACGGAGGTCAGGCTGGGCTGGAGGGCGCAGTGCCATCCCCTTGCACTGCAGCCAGCCCTGCCAGAGGCCGTGTGGCCGAGCGCACGTGGAGATGGTGGCGAAACTAAGGGCAGTAAATCATTAAGTTGCTGTGGCTGTGCTGTTAGACCCCATGCTGGAAGCCCCCGGGCACCTCGACTTGTCTGCAACTGCACGAGGGCTGGAGTCACCGTCTCCGCACCCAGCTCACCACCCTCTCCACAATGCAAAGACCCTTGTGCTCTGCCCTGGCAGCAGCAGCTGCCTCGCTCCTTGGGCTCATCACATTTATCTAAACAACCAATCTTGCAAGTGCAGCTTAGAGCAGAGCATCTGCTGTGAAACTGGGACTGGGTTATTTCCACAGCCCTGATTCTTTGGTAACTGCTGAAGCAGGCGAGAGAATAGTTCATGGTCCCCTCAAACGCACCCGACCTCCCTGGAGGAGCTGGCTGAGTTAGTGGTTTGAGCAGGAGAAGACTTGTGCTTTATTCCCAGCTCTGCCACTGACTCACTGGGTGGCTCTGAGTGAATCACTTCCCTCCGTATGTGTTTTCAGCTGGGAAGTGCCGGCTGGGGCAGCTGCTGCTCCCAAGGCACCAGGCAGAACGGGCGGCAAGGGCACACCGTGATGGAGAAGGGCAGCTCTTGGCTCTATCAGGACCAGCCTCTGCCCTAAGGACCAGGTCATCCCCCTTAACAGGCACAAGGTAAAGCAGGCTGACACCCCAAGCTCTACCCAGCCTGCCTGATGCACAGCCCACTGCAGGCGGAGTGGGGACAACTCTGCCTGTGCCACCAAAGTGGTTTAATTCCTCTCTCCCCTGTGCCCTCTCCACATCCTTGGAGCCCATCTTTACCTCAAACAACCTCGTATGCTCCATCAGTCCAGGGCAGACGGGGCTCCCATACCCACAGGGGTGCCCTGTGCCTGGTTGGCAAGATCGAGGTCAGACCCAGCAGCGGTGTCCCCAGGATTTCAGATGCTTTGGGAAAAAGAGGCTTGTTGCTAGAAATAAAACTTTAAATGTTCTGGACCATCATGATGACTCAGTGCTGTTAATGTTGTGCAAGCTCCACATCTTCTGGGCTTGCACTAGTACAGATGCACACCAGTTGGGGGCTGTGGGGTGTTGCTCCTGTGCCCATCGTGGCACTGGGCCAGGCAATTGCAGCCATTGGGCATCTGAGGTAGGTATCACCAGGTTCCTGGAAGAACTTCCAGAAGAGTGGCCCCTGGAGTGTTGTGAGGGGATGAAGTGAAGGTAAGAAATGCAGAAACTGGTGGGAAATGTGGATGGGTGTCCCAGGCCAGATGGCGGGGGGAGGTCGAGAGGTGCAGTAGGCAACATTGCGGTTGTTTGGAGGAGAACAAGGGTCGGTCCGTGAACATGAATCCCCCTGATGATATTGGCTCACAGTTTCCTTCCACATGGCATTACTCAGGGACATGATGTTTTCTGAATTTTACCGAAGAGGAAATTGCAGCAGCAAGAGGAAAGTCAGCTACGGAGGTCAGCAACCATGTGAACTCAAGAGAGCAAGCTTGGAGCACCCTGCCCAGCAGCTTCACCATGCACAGCCTTCCCATGAGGGCACTGTTCCCCTCTGCAGGACACATGGGTGCCCTGGGGCATGCAGCCAGGTGCCAGCCCCTCCATGGTGCAGGACGAGCAGCCACAGAGAGAGGAAAAATACATGCATCAGAACACAGGTGTCTTCCACAGATAATGTGGCTATTGGAGTCCAGGGGAGAAACCAAGAGGACAGGGAAGGACCTGCCAAAGGGAACGCAGAGCGGTCCCCAGCGGCCAGCTTTGTCCCCAGGGCTGCGGAGGTTTGAGATCAGCTCTCCTCTGCCATAGACTGTGGTGTGGCCCTGAGCCCATCAGTCCCTGTGCCCATGGGGGCACTCCCCAGGCAGCCCCCAGGGATGCTCCCGCCGGCCCTTGGCAGCCCAGCTCTCTGCCAGCCAGTCTGCGGGCAGCTCCTGGCACAGCTGGGTCACAGCAGAGCCAAGTGAAGGCACAGGGGCTCTTCCCAGGGCTCCACGGGCCTCCCCCGCCACTTCCAGCAGATCCACTCCTGAAGCCCGAACAGTTTGTTCCCCTTCACTTCCCAGCTGGCTCCAGGCGAGGCAGGGCTGCTTGTGTTTTGGGCAGGCAGCTCTGCCCGCCTGCCTGCAGCCGGCTCCGGGCAGGGGAAGAGCACCCTCTGCCGCTGCTCCAGCCAGTGCTGCTGCAAATCCAGCACCCAGCCTGGAAAACGAGAGAAACTCCAAGGCCCCGGCTTGTCACCGCTTTAATAGGCACAGCAAAAGGAAGTTTATAAATCCAGTTCGCTTCTCTAAATGATTTGCATTTGGCATCTCTTTCAACATGGGCAATGAAAACAGACTTTGATATCATATGCTATCATTTTACTAATAGAAACAGACCACAGTTGCCAAATACATCTGAGCATCTTAAAAGTGCTCTTTGAATTAAAGAGACGTTGCCAAATTTAAAGTGCATGTTCTTAGTTTAGAAGCTAGACTGCATCAGTTAGACACGAGTATACCAGCAGAGACGAGGGATGCAGACTGAGCGCACCCGCTACGTTCCTACACACATCTATACGTGCACACAGCTGCTCGCATATATACGTGTCTGGCCTCTGCTGTGCTTCTCCAGCGGTAGCATCCCCGGGCGCAGAGCGGACGTCCTGGGCCCGCTCCCTCACGCACACCTGCCTGGGAGAACCAGGCTCCCACAGGAACCGGGAAGCAGCACTGCAGGAAGCCGCAGCAGCGCAGCAGGCTCCCGGCTGCCAGCACAGGCTGCAGCTGGCCGCGCACGGAGCAGCACGCCTCGCCGGGAGCCAGCGCCTTGCTGCCGCTCTCTCCCACGGCTGTGCGGCCTTCCAGGCTGCTCCCACCTGCAGAAAAACCGGGTGGGTGAGATCACCTCGGGGATCGGCCGGCCGCTGAGGTGAGTTCACGGCACAGAGCTGAGAGCCCTTGGGTTTGAAGCGGAGGGGACCTGCACTCGAGTGGGAGCCAGCAGCTTTCCAGCCCTGCAGCATCTCCTCTAGCGTGGCTGCCTACAGCAAGACACGAGTGCATGAGAGCAGCCCTCAGGCTGCTCTAGCCTTCACCAGCTGCCTGGTCCAGGGTTCGGCATGCCCACGGGTTTTTTGATCAGAGTATGGGGGCCCTGGTTTTGGGGGAGAATGGGGGACCAGCAGCTGAGATGGTTACAAAGGCTGTCCCTGCAGATTTCTGTCTCTGAGTCACCGGCCGACGCTCGCTTAACAATACAGGGAGTTATCAAAAAAGCAGTTGTCGAAAGGGATAAGTCTGATTGTTCTTGTCCCTGTCTGCCTAAACCTGTCTGCATACCTTCACGCCATGTTGACACAGTCCCCAACGCTTGGAAAGGCTCCCACTTCCCAAAAGTCAGCAGTTCAGAGAACCGCTTTGAGGAGTCTTAGCCTCTACTCAGTATGCCGAAGGATGCAGGCGGACCAGCCATCACTCCTGCTGGCCGTGTCCCGTGGGGAGATGTGATCTCTGTGCTGGCTCCCCTCTGGAGATACCCAACTCTCTCCATCCTAGGGCTCCCAATCTCAGCTCCTCACAAAGGGGCCTAAAACTGGGAGAGGTGAATCACCCCCTTCCTCGCCCCTAGGGCAAAGCTGGTCAGGAATTTTCTGTCATTGTAATTTTCCTAAAGGAAAATCCACTTGTGCCCAGCCACGCTTCTCAGCTCTGTGACCTTTAAGACTGACTGTCTGCTGGGAAAGCAGGAAACAAACAGATTTGTTTGGTTCAGTTTGATCCGACTCAAAATATTTTTGGTTGTGGTCCTGATCCAAAGTGTTTCATCTCAGATCAGTTCCACATTAATCTGTAATTCCCTGGCACGCTGCACTGCCAGCAGCACTGTAGCTGGGATGCTGCTCCCTCCTGGGGCCCCACTCCTACACCAGAGTGGATCTCTGTGGCTGCTCCGACCAGCCCCAGCCAGGTGTGCCGTGAGGGTCGCACGCAGCTCGGCAGGAGCATTTTTCAGAGGTTGCAGGCTCCCAACTGCGAGTGCAGGTCTGTGACAGCCTCCCTCACCGCCGTCCCCAAGCGGTTCAGTGCCCGCATCTGTGCGCTGGCTGAGAACTTGGCCTATAAAGCATCAGACAGGCCTTCGTGGCTCAGCAGGGGGGTCCTCTGAAGCAGCTCCTCACTGTCGTCTCTGCAGCTTTTATTTGCTTCTCTCTGCTCTGGGACCATCCCATTTCTTTCCAGCATTTTCCCCATCACCAGTGATCCTTCTCTTCTTGACACTGTAGCCCTGCCCTGCTCATAATGCCATGTGTGAGCACGGTGGGAACCCGAGCCCTGCATGAACAGACAAAAAAACCTTTGCTGACTCTTGCTGCTGAGCTGGTCTCATTGGTGTACGTCAGTCAGTTAACGTTTCAGGACACGGAGACGTGGGGGCGGAGGCCAGCGCTGCTGGTAGCAAAGCGAGGGCATCGTGTCAGGGCCGGCGGCGAACAGGGGCTGCAGACAACCAGTGGCTGTGTGTGCTTGTCCCACACCAGCTCCCGCGGGCAAGACCGGCTCCAGGCAGACGCGCTCCCAGTGCAGGAGGTGTTGATGGAGCTGCAGGCCTGCGTGGGAGCCTGCTCACAGGCGGCTGTGTCTGAGACAGAGCAGGGTTGCTACAACCAGGGAAGCAGCAACATGCAGGCAGAGAGCTCAGCCAGGAAGGCAGGGTCAGGTTGTGACACAGCATGAACTCGGGGTGCCAAATGGCACAACTGTGCTGTCCCTCTCTTTCAGCCCTTCCTGACCTCAGCCCCAAGCAGAAAGGGTTTGCAGAATGTAAGGATACCATCCTTCCTTCTGGTAGGATGCATCTCCAGGTGCGCACATGCAGAGAGCTGGTCTGCAGCAGGGTCAGCTCCAAGGGTGTCTCTGTTGGACATGATGCACGCAGCTCACTGTGCTCTGCCCTGAAATCACAAGGGAGGACTCAAGCAACGCTCACCTCACCTTGCCACTCACTACAGAAGTTTGTCCAGACACCAAAACATCCCAGCCAGCCTCAGTGGCTTTATCTGGAGGGTGGAAAGGGGCATCTCAGTGAACCTCTGTCCCGCTAGTTACAGTCTCCCTCTTACAGAGCAACTTCAGCTGATGTAGGAGCCAGCTGATGCATGTCCTCAGATGGGAGGGAAAAAAGGCGTGCCGAAGCTGAGGACGAGTCAAGACAGTGGCCTTGAGTGGAGCCACTGAAAAGCAAGGATCCTGATGAGCACCGTGAACCTCTATGGTCCAGCATGGCCTGGAGGCCACAGCTGAGCAGTGGTTTCAGAGGAGGAATATGCTTCCTCCTGCAATACCTGTGAGTTACCTCGGCATCTCTGTTTCACACTGTCCTGCAAAATGGTTCTATAAACGGGTAGTTCTCAGCCACGGGAGGCTGGTGTACACATGGCTTCCAAGAAAGATTTTCAGGTTGGTTCTGCAGAAAAATCTTACAGCATCTGGGTGTTTCGGCCTGCCTGGCTGAGATAACAGCACATACTATCATCTCAAGCAGCCAAGGCTCCAAGGAGCAGCATTATGAAGGCAAACGTTTGGATGCTCGAGATTGTGCTCCACAGTCCCATGGCACATCTTTGCTGTCTTGTTTCCAAACCACTCCTTGTCTCCAGGTCAGCTCCTGCACAGGGGCACAAGACACACCACTACACACTCGAACAATTTATCACTTGAGTACCCAGTTCCCTGAGCTCATTTCCTGGTAAAAGACTTGCTTCGCTTCTCCTCTTTGACTCTCAAGACTGCCAGCCACACCAGAGGAGCATCACCTCACAGATACAGATCCCACGTGCCATCCCACCTCCGTACAGGCACATCCTCCTTTGCAGAGGGGTGATTCCCACTTCACAGAATCACAGGACAGTTGAGGCTGGAAGGGAGCTCTGGAGGTCACCTTGTCCAACCCCCTCAGGGTGGGCACTTGGGAGGAGGGAGATCCACACGGAAAAGCACATGGCTCTAGGGCAAGGCTATTCTGACTTGTCTGCAGGCAACCAACACTACACTATGCTGACATGCTCACAAGCAACCACATTACTGCTGCTTAGCACGTTACTGCCAGCTGCCATCCATGACTGCGTGGGTGCTGCAAGCAGCGGCAAACGCATGGAGAGCTGCGGCCATGAGTTGGCTCCAGAAACAGCTGCGTGACCGCAGCACACAGAGCTGCCACGCAGGGACTTGCACCAGGAACTGCAGAAGGAATCGGACCGCTCACTGACAGTGTTGGTGTAGCAGGCACCACCTCCATCCCTGGCAGCACATCTGCTCTCTTAGCATCACAGCACTAGGGAGGCTACAGGAGGGACGTGAAGGATGGGGCAGAAGGGCAATGGATGGGTACAGAGGGTGGGAGAGGAACTGCGAAAGGGAGACAGGCAGTGTGACCGGCCATGACAGAAAACAGGGAGCCAGGAAGAGTATTCTTGGTAATCTTTAGATTTATTTTTTTTTTAGATTTTTTTTATTTTTAAATAAGGTCTTTCAGTTCTTCATCTTTGCTACCTCCAAGGGTTCCAGTGCTGAGGACTAAGAAGTATGAGATAGTCCAGAGAGACAGTAACTGTGCCTAAACTGCAGGACCCAGGCACACCTTTCAGCACCAATATTTGGTGGGAATCAAGTGACATCACAGCTCCACAGCAGGAGGATAACATGGTCATCCCTCCCACTCTTGATGCCAAAGTAAGTCAAGGCAGCAGGAGCTGAGCAGTCAGCATGCTGTCCTGGGCTCACATACAGCCCTAAGCAGCAATACACGCTGCCTTTAGCAAGACCTCAAGGTGCTGGGCAGACATTTGCAGAGCATCAGGAACGTGGAGACGATGTGCTGGGGAGCTCTGCCAACTCTCTCCTCGAGGCTCAGTGGAGGTCACAGCCTGCCCAGTTGCTTATGGTTTCTTTATTCTGGCTCTCTTTTAAAATTTTAGCAGTTCTTTGTCTAGAAACACCTTTGCTGCTCTTAGCAGTTGTAGTTCTTCCTAACTCAACTGTAACTTGCTTTGTTTTGTTCTGTTTATCTTCCCAAGGACACTTTGCCTGGTTTTCCTTATCTTCTCTGTTCCTCTTAAAGAGCCTTGAATCACACCAGAGCAGCTACTCTGCTCACCGTTTTTGTGGTGCATAATATG
Organism: Aviceda cuculoides; assembly: GCA_035590195.1. NCBI lineage: Eukaryota > Metazoa > Chordata > Aves > Accipitriformes > Accipitridae > Aviceda > Aviceda cuculoides. Next base: position 1,183,001 of record JAVJGG010000061.1, on the reverse strand, counting down.
TTGCTTGTGCTAACCATCACTCACACCAGCTACAGACTGTTTGACCTGCCCTCTCCCTCACTGTGTTTTGTGGGAAGGAAAGCTGGACACACAACCTGCAACTGTGACATGCTCTAATCCTGCAGATTAGACATAATTTATTGACAAAGGGTGAAGAACCAAAGCATAGCACTGTGCTGCAGGGGTAGGCTGGCCTCCCACTTCTACTTTACTGCCACAAACAAAAATCCCAGGTAGCCAGGAAAGCCAAGCAGACCAAAAACTACTTGGGTCACCTCTCCCAGCATCTTCATCCTCCTGCTGGCTGGAGTCCAGCGGGAAGGACCTGTCTCGAGCAAGCCCACCCCACCAGGAGCCAGCATACCTCAGGCTGCCCTGCTCTGCTGTGACTCACTTTGAAAGACTCCAGCACCTGGGAAAATGACTGGTCTCACTTCTGTGTCCCCACTGTGTTCAGTGGGGCTTGCTCTCTGTTGGCAGAAGCCCAAGATCAAAATCAAGCATTTCTTAACCCAGTTTCCTCCTCTGGCTACCTGTGCATGCCTTAGCAAAGTTCTTTGAAACCCTGGCACAGCAGGATCTTAAGTTTCAGGCCAGCTGCTGCAGATCAGCATCTGTCAGCTGGTTCCAATGGCACAGAACTAGTTTACACCAACAAAAGATCCTGTCCAGGAACCAGGAAGCATTGTTCTCATTACCTCTGCGATGCTTTTGGTCACAAGCTATCCCATAGGGAATGGTGGAGTTGGCTGTTTCAGCCTGGTTTCCAATAGAAACTAAGCTTAAGCAATCACGCCATTTGTGTTTGTTCATCCATCCCCAACAGCTCGGGAACCCATCGGCAAGTTTCACCCAAATCTGATAGAGGGGTCAAGAAGCTAATGGTCTGACTCAATTTGTGACATGAGGTCCCTCTCTTCTACCAGTTGTATGGGAGGAACCCACACAGAAAGCTGCTGTGAGAGCTCAGCTTCTATCAGACACCAGAAAACAGAACACAGAGCTTCCCCAAATGCCCTCCTCACACAGAAGCTTTAGGTGGAACTCACACTTTCCTGGGCACCAGAGGATCCACCAGAGAAGACAGAGCCCTGGGAGAGGAGGTTTCCTCAAGCTGGCTGCTCGGACTTGCTGCCTCTGGTTTTGCACTGAGGCTGCCACCACCATAAAACTGAGAGGTTAACGCTGAGAAACAGAATGACCAAGAATGCCAGTACCTGATGGAAAGAAGCAGCCCCCCACCTTGGGAGACCAGCACCCAAAAATGCCAGGGGCATCAACCATGTCCAGACCCCAGAACAGCAGGAAGAGCCATGATTTTCTCACCTTTCCAGGCAGGTTTTAAAGATAATGGTGTCTTTTCTCTAGACTTCACCAAACACTCAGGACAAAATCCAGGGGAAACAATTGATGTCAGTGACTGATGTGCCCACTAGAGTGCTTGCGCTGTTCATAGGAAGAAGCACAAAAATAATACAAGTTCACTGTTTATCTAACACTGGCCAAGGGCAAAGTCAACAAACAGCCTTGGTATCTCTCAGGAGACACAAAGCTGACAGCCCCAGCCTGCCCTAAACGGACATGGGATGTATTGACTTTGGCAGCGCTGACTGCTGCATGCTGTCACGTCAATAAACATCCCCATACAGATATCTGAAGGAGGTGAATGGTCGCGGGATGTGGAGACGAACAGTGTTTGCTATAAAGAGACAAGGGAGAGAGAAAAATCAGTCTTATAAATAATAACGGCTCACTCTATGGTATGCCCATGAATAAGGAAAAGTAGGAACGCGGATGGGGGAGGCTGTCCCAGATACTGCCTGGAAGACATGGTACTGCTTACACTGCTGTGCAGCTGTGTACAGCTAAGGAGGTGGTGGTGCTGATTATGTGCTCCCACCTTCCTTGCTGCTGCTTTTCTGTGTGCTTCCAGAAACAACTTTACCTTGCCACACAGTATGGACCTCTCTGGTTACTCCTTCCCCAGAACACGGTCCCCATGTGCCAGTTTGCATGGAGAGGGATGCAGTTCTGTGCCAGGCCATGGCTGGAGAGCTAACCTGGGGCGGGGTTCCTCCAAGCCCACACCTCATCCCAGATCCAGCCCCCTTCCCATCTCACAGCCCATAGGCAAGCCATCAGCAAAACTACATCAGGCTGGAACAGCAGCTTACATGTGGCTCCTGACGATGTTGTTACTTTGGGAAATCCACAAGGATAAAACTGTGGCTCACAGTGCAAATTTCACTCACTGAGATGTGCCTAGTCTAACACAATCCCTTCAGCTGCTTACTTTGAGAAAGGAAGCTTGTTTCCAACATCTTCAGGGAAAGAGGGCTGCCTGAAATGGAACGAAGAAGCAAAAGAGCAGCCCAGGCAGCAGACAAAAGCCAGGCCATCATCCCTGAAATGCACATCACAGCATAAAAGAGACAACAGCTTGTGAAGGTCTCTCTGAATAGCAGCTGTGCCCTCCAGCATATCAAGTGTTTGCCCCCAATCTGGTATCGTTCACAAGCTCGCTGAGAGTGCACTGTAAGCCATTAATAAAGACACTAAACATTATTGGTCCCAGTGTCAAAAAAAGCATTGAGTATCTCTGCCTTTTCCATGTCCTTTGTTTCTAGGTCCCCTGCCCCAGCAAACAGCGAGCCCACACCTTCCTTAGCCTTCATTTTGCTGCTGGCATACTCGAAAGAAGCCCTTCTTGGTGTCTTTCACATCTGCTGGCTCAGCACTGCTGAGCTTTGGCTTTCCTCACTGCATTCATGAAAGCTCAGGCAATGCCTCGATGTCCACTGCAGGTAGCCTGTCCCTGCTTCTGCCACCTGTTCAGGAGTCCTCTCTTGGGCTTCTCCACGAAGCACCACTCTTACATCAAGGAAGCTGGTCCCTGACCAAGATGCTACGGTTTCAGTAGATCCAGAGCAAAAAAGAAGGCAAAGTTGCAGCCCAGTCTATCAAGGGGGAATCAAGGGTGAAATTTCACCGTTCGCAAAACATCTAAGCTGCACATACAGTACAGAACCATTTTAAGAGCAACAATGCCCCCTGCCTGTCTCCATCCTAGCGCTCTCTGCCCATTCCTTTGAATTTTCTGGCTGCAAATCAGTTGATTTAGATCTGTCCTGTCTCTCATACCACAGCTAGGACATGCAACTCCAGATTTAGGGGAGATGGGACTTTCAGGACTCATTTCAGCTTCAACATGGTGTAGAGTAAGGGTAGCTACACTGAAGTCTCTGCTGTTCAGCCTGAACCAGGGCTTGGTCATGTCCAAGTCAGGTCACTTTCAGAGGCCCGCATCCTCATGAGCATCCAGCAACTCAGCTCCTTCTGCTTTCAGTCGCATAATCCATACTGGTAACTTCTTCTCTCCCTTCAACTCCTTCACCTGTTTCAAACTCCCACTGTGCCAGACAGAGGATATTGCCCAGATCTTCCCACTGACCTCACTAAGGTGCTCCACATCTTCTTGCTTTCTAAGGGTAGCACCTTTTCTTGACTCACTGCTTTTGCCAAGTGGATAGAACAAGCAAAGATGGAGGAGAGGCAGGTCATGGTTCCAAAGGAGGCCTGCTAGGCTGGAAAGGGACAGGCATTTGTGGAGTGAGGTGATATGCTCCGAACCATAAACTGGATCCCCATAGGGAGCTGGTTGCCTGAGTAACCTTGGCTGTGAAGAGGACTAGGAGAGCCTGTCCGCAGAGATCGTTGTGACTCCACAGAGCAGGGCAGGAGAGCTGCCAAAACTACTCTCTGGTGAGACAAGGCGCTAGGGTAGGATCACAGACATCCTTGACGCAGAGGAAATCGGGTACTGGGAACCTGGAACAAGGGACTGAGAAGCACAGCAAGGGAAGAGTTTGGGGCGATGAGTCACAGACTGAACGCAAACACAAGAACAGGCTATCACGCGGTAACCAGTTACTGCGCGTCAGCATTACAGTCCATGTGCATTCGCTTAGTCCGTGCAAATAAGGTCATTTCAGCCAGCTTAGTGCGGTTCTGTCGCATTGGCTAACTCGAATTGACTTGCGTGTGCCATGGATTAAGGGTGTGCACACAGATGCCCCCCACCGTCAGCTGATGTACAGCAGCATATTCCTCTGCGATAACTTGTCTAGTCTGTCCACGCCTCCAACTTCATAGAAGCTTCATCAGTGGGACAGGGAAGCCTCAAGAAACAGCACCTAGGGTATGGTAAGGTAGCTAAGGAAGTCACACAAACCAGGTTGCCAGTGGGGTTATGTTCAAGCACAATGAGGACCCATCCCATGCCATTTTTGCCTTCCATCTTGGGCATGCCTTCTCCAGGACCACAGCCTCCCATGTTCCTCTCCTAGGCTGGAGCCTACTGGGCTTGGAGATGGCTGCTTGACAGAACTGCCTCGTTAGGAGGTTTCGCAACAAGCTCCCTGTGACTGTATTAAGCGGCCTGCATCATCTGTTTTGACTTTGCTGGATTTGTCTGTGTTCAATATATTTCTCGCAAGGGTCCCAGTTCAGCCCTCATTGACGTCAATGGGAGTCGGTCCATTCCCTTCAGTGAGAGCGAGAGCTGTCCCTTGGTGCTTGTATCTCGGCTGTTTCATTTCAATGCCCAGCTCCATACACCCTCCTACCTTTCCCATCCCTTCAACATGGCTGGAAGCTCTAGCCTGTCCCTTCTGGCTGACTAGCAGATCCTGTCCCAAACTTGTTCCTTGTTCCCTGACACTGTACCACTCTCATTTGTTGTTCACCACATAATTTGATTTCCTGAGCACCTTCAGCATTGTATTTCCTCAGCTGGACCCTCAGCAACGTTTCCATTTCTTAAACACAGGCAAAGCAAGTTTTGTTGGTTGGCCCCTCCACTTGGGTGATATCCTCCTTCTACAGCACAGTCATCCACCTTGACAGTAAGGAAGGCTTTCATTTCAGTTAGTTCTATTTCTGCATTAGTTCCTCAACAATCAGTTCCCATCCTAACTTAGATCTCTGTGTGAGTGATTATCAAAGAGGAAGGCTTGACAGTCACAGGAGTCTGAGAATCTGGTTTCAACACCACACTCTGTTAAGGATTCCCACTGAGATTTCGGATAAGCCTTTTAAATTCTTTGCTCCCTCCTGTAAAACCGGGAATCGTGCTCCTCTCTCTCCAGTGTTTTTTGATGGTGAGATGTCCTCACAGTACTTTTGAGACCACTACTAAATCTCACACAGAGAACTTTACATCCCCAAGCCTTTCTGAATTAGCACCATCACTGCTTCTAAAACACTTCAAAAATGGACAAACAAAGATGCAAAATATTAGCTGATCACCCACCAGATAAACCTTTCATCACATCCATGGACTGCCAGAGAAGAGGCAGGAAAACACACGCCATGCATGCATTGTTTCAAGCCCTTTCCTAGAGCACTCACTCCAGCGATGCTGGGGAGAGGATCCTGCACTAGAGAGCTCCATGGTGTGACCCAGTACAGCCTTGCTTACGTTTGCGCGTTCATCCTGGAGCCAAGCTGTCTGTCTGATTTACGTTATCGTAAGGAAGATCTTGAGTTAATGGCACTGAAGTTCTTCAGAGAAGACCCATCTCATGGAAGAGGGAAAAAGACAAGGGAAGAGGGAACAACAGGAACTCTTCTCCTTCCACATCCCAGCTGGGCTTGACTGGAACTGGCTCCAATTATGCTGGTGGAGCCCAGCGCTGCATGCACTTCTGAGGCTGCCACAATATCTCCCAGTGCCAGAGACACGTTCTCAGGCAAAGGGGGAAGCAGATGGGCTAAATGTGGGACCCCCACCTCCTTATGGCAGGCACAATTTGAGAGAAGGGGATTGTTTTTATCAATAACAGATATTCTGCTGGAAGGGGGTAGGCTTCCTGTGAGCTTCAACAGCAAGGAGGGAATGGCAAAGCACTCAAACAGCAGTCAGCCACAGTTCCAAGGGAACACTTTCAAGATGTGGTCTGTCCCACTGATATGCAATCACAGAGAATTCAGCCTCAGGAGCAACCCTGTATCCCACCAGATTTAGAGATGAGAAGGAGGAGAGACAATGCTTTGAAGCTGATGGTGTCCAGGGTAGCCCTGCACATCATCTCCCTGAGGATCTGCTGAGGCCCATTAACTCTGCCACAGGGAAAGCCGCTATGACTAAAAGCGCTCAGACCCAGCTCCCATCTTGCAGGCAAATCATTCGGAATGAACTGTCAAAGCCAAGGCCAGCCGGCATTGCACTCCCTCGGTGCTTCACCTGCACAGCATTGGTACCAGAGACAGGCAGGGGATGGGGACACACAGTGACACTGCTGTTGGACTAAGGAGGAACCAGGGATGTGAGAAGGGGAAGGAGGAGGGATGGAAAAGGTGAACATGGGCTGCCAGAGCCTTGCTCAGGTGGGAGCTGGCAGAAATGGCAGCGAATCCACTATTTACGAGGAGTAAAGTGTTACAGAGCACAGCTGGGCCTGGACTACCTTCACCAACACCACAGCCTGCCAAGCTCCTAATAAAACCCAACACAGGTTGACTCGGGTTCTCATCGTGCTCCAGAGCAGCGGTTTCCCCCGCCCCACCTGGGGCCCACATGCACTGTGAAGCAAGCGCTTCCCCAGCATCTCACTGCATCCAGGGCCTCCAGGGCTTCCCCACCCACCTCCACAGTCAAGTGCAGCAACCCAGGAGTGGGTCCGTGCCCTCACTGCTTAACCTGCCCTCCCACAGCCCCACCTCACCACACATGCTTCCCCGCTCTGAGCAGGGATGGAGTACGCCCACGGTCTGTTGTTGTTGGTTTTGGCTCAGCAGTAGCAGGCTGCTTCCAGCAAGAGTGGTATGAATAATTGCCCAATTAACTGGAGGAACTTCCAGATGTGTATTTGCTTTCATACCCATCCAGCCCACCTCAATCCCACGTGCCTAACGCCACAGAGAGAGGTGGGGGTGGGAGAGCCAAGGCTCTGCTAGCTCGTGCAGCAGCGTGGGCAGGGCTAGCCCGCTGCCTGGCTCAGCTCCCCTTTCCATCCCCACCTCCCTCCCACTCTTTAAATGGGGAAATGGTCTTTTTTTAACGACCCCGGGGAGAAGGAAATTTGCCCTGCTTGCCAGAGCTTGGTTATGCATGCCAAAAGCCGAGCAAGCAGAGAAGAAAGCTGATCCCATGTTATGATTTTTATCAGGTGCACATACAGTGAACCCTCTTAAGACAGGTATTTTTTGCCATTTTCCCCCCTTTTCCCATTGAATAATCTCACACTCAACAGAGGTTTTGTTATCAGCCAAACTGCTTTCACCCTGCAGGACACACTGAAGCATTTCAAGATTGTGGTTCTCCTCTGTTATCAGTGGGATCCAGCCCTAGCAATGCCACCCATCCACTTCACACCGTCTGAAAAAGGGGGCTCTCTCTAGGATCTGGGTGCAGATTTTGACCTGGGCATGGGGTGTCTGGAACTGAGTGAACAGAATGAGGCCAACAGGTGGCTCAGACCCCACAGATGACATGAGCTTCCCACCATCCCTTGCTCACACAAAACATTCCAGGGGTGGCTGTCACCTCCTCTGTTTTTAGCACCCAGTTCAGCACCTGAATATCTAAACTCCAGTGAGAAGAAACAGAAGCAGCTCCAGAGCAACCTGCTCCATCCAATAGTGCTTAAGACAAATGAGCTGATTCACTCACGGGAGGCTTCAGTCTCTCCCCACTGCATAGCACTGATGGAGCTTAAAGGACAAAATCACACCAGATGGCAAACTTCTAGACAGCTACTGTTTGGGGAAATGAATGCCATCCAAAACACGCGCTCTGCCCAACCACAGCATGAGTGTAGCAACTCCAGCTCAAGGCATTCTCCCAGACCAAAACCTCAGCCTTGGGACCCTTCGGACAGGATCTCCAGAAATAACAGCAACTAGAGGTGATGACTCTGTTTGGAAGTGGCATCAGCTTGACATTGTGGGCATTGCACGACTCCTTGTGTCATCCAACTCCTGAGGTTTTATCTTGCAAACCTTCAGAAGGCAACTAGCAGAGAGCACCTGGGACTTACACATGAACACAACCACAGCCAGAACACCTCCTTTAGCACCAGAACACGGATGCTTCAACAGCACTGTTGAAGCAGGCTCATAAGACCTGCTTTTCACCCAGCAGCTGGCAAAGACTGAACCCGAAGAAAGAGAACAAACTGCCACTTGGTGTACAGAGAGCCTGGCTCACTGAAAGCCAAGCAAATGCTCTCTCTAACTAAGCAGCTTCAGGGAAAGCATGCTCCTAAAGCTGGCAAAATGGTTTGCACAATGTTCTGCTTCCCCATCCTTTGAATAAGGACAACTGGACAGGGCAGACAGCCAAGCTCCAAATACCCTTAAGAGATGAATGATGATGTTTTCCTGAGAGAAGCTCGACAGCGAACATTAACTTTTCAGTAATCAGCAAATAGCCCAGTGTCAAAAACACTTCTCCATGCCGAATTTCCATACCATGCATCGCAACATGGGGTAAAAAGTCCCATTTCTCACAAGTCTCTCTTCAATCACTGGAAAAGTCACTGCTGCCAGGAATGACTTTCCCTTGCCCCCCAGACTGCTATTCAAATCCAGCCCACCTACAGCAATGACGATTCATTTGTCCCCTTCTCACCACAACACATTTCCAGGTCAAATCCAGATGTGGAAAACTAAGTGATCAGGTTGTTTGCTTCAGAGCATGAACCTGGTTGCTAGAGAGCAGCTGAACTGCTGTAATGCTTTCCTTTAGGAGGAGTTATTCATGGCTCCTGCGCTTGATTTGCTGCACATGGGGCAGCTTCTGCAGGCTGGCATTTGTTCTTCCACAAGAGGACAGGGCCTTGGAGCCTGGGGAGGAAGAAGGAGATGCCACATATGAGGAACATGAGGAAGGCAGGGTCTGAGATCCTGGCCCAAGGGGTGAGACTGTACAGGACCAGAAGCAGTAAAGATGAGGAGTTTGATAAATGCCCAAAGGGAGACAAAACTGTGTGTTTCCTAAGGACAACAAGGCATTACATCGGTACTGGGCACTGGTGTCTCAACCTGGTCTGACATCTATGGGGTGGGGGTGCTGAGCCTGCCCGCCCACAGTGTTGCTGTCAGAAGGCAGAAGCAGCTTTTGGGCTGTGCAGTATTTTGCAAGGGCAGAACGACTGGCTTCCCCTCCACAGCCGTCACCCTCCCCACCACCCCGCAGGACTCTAAGTGGACCGTAAATGTTTTCAGCATGGCACTTTACCAAGCATACGCCATAAATTACAGTCCCGTGCCGATAATAAGTCAGGTAATAGCACCACTTTTTTGTCTTGCCAACTGCACAAAAGGTGGCAGAGGGGAGGGAGGAAGGCGGGGGGAGACGCCTATTAGCACCAGGCTGGATTTTACACGCGATGGAAAGTGTTTGTTCAGCTGGAAGTGAGAACAGTCCTTAACCCAAGAGCATGCACTAATGAAAACAGAGTGTGCAGAAAGGGTGAGGGGCACCGGCACAGAGTAGCAATTCACACTCTGGCGCAGGTGCGAGGGCTGCGAGGACCAGGCCTGGGGCAGAGCACCCACCAAGCCTGCTTTTGCTCTGGCCCCGTCTCGCACCTTTTGGAAACGCTAATTGCAGGTTCTGCTTTGCCCTAGGGGAGAACATAGGCAGGTCTGAGAGCACGCAGTGCCACGGATTTTGGTGCAAATCCCACTTGACAGGATGAGCTAGGGATCTGCCGTGGCCATTTGGCTGGGACAGCGAGGAACCCACTCCAGTCAGAGGCCCTCTGCACACCACATCCTCTTCTCGTCCTTCACCCAGGTGGGTTCAGCCTATTCTCAGGTCTCCAGAAAGCAAAGCCGTGGGATCACAACCTGGTTTTGCACTGGCTTGTCCAGCCACCTCTGCTGTGAACTCTGCAGGCCCCTCGCTGCTCCCGCTCCATCACACTATGTGGTAAATGCACCCAAGACCCAGAGCTAGCTGCCCAGCCAGAGGCACAACACTATGAGGGAGGTCACTGCCCACAAAAACAGATCCTGCTTTGCCTGGTGAAAGCTAGTAAAACCCCTGAGAAAAGGCAGTCCTGCATTTGGGCTGGTGCAGAGGACTGCAGGGCAAAGGAAAGGACCAAGACAACATCAAAGACAGCACAGGGCATAAATCAAGCAACATTTAGTTATCTATCCATGTCTGTAGCATGTGACTCACAGACAGTCCCTGGAGCTTATACGATACACCTGCACTTGAGAATAAACCAAACTCCTTCAAAATCACCCTCTCAGGAAAAGCTCTGGGAAATAAGCCATTCCCTAAGACCCCACAGGTCATCAGGCATTCCATGGGTGGAGGCAAACTGCCACATGCAAGATCCCTCTGCAGTGAAGTCTTTTCCTCCAGATAGTCAGGAGCTGGTAAGAGTGCCCTGACGGAGCAACGGCCAGAGGGATCTCTGTGGACCTGACCCTACCGGGTATCTAACGCAACAGCAGTACCTGCAGCCAAAGCCAGACGCTAACAGGCAATTGTCACGCATTGGAATACCTGATGCAATATGCTGAGAGCATACTACACGTTACCACACAGCTATGTTGTGGTCCTGTCATGGACGAGGGGGATTAAAGTCATCCAGAAGGGAGGCTGCTAATTCCCCCTTAACAAATCTCCTGTCCACGCCAAGAAGATCACCCAGTACCAAAAGCTAACCCTTCCCACGGAGTTCATGGTACAACAAGATGACCACCTGCCCCTAGAAAGCAGGAGGTACCATAGCTGGGGAGAGGGAAGGGACAAAGAAACAGGAAAAGCTGGCTGCAACCCACTCAACCGCATGGAAAACGTGGTGTCCGCAGAGCACTTCTTGGAGCCACAGAGAAACACATGGCTGCCTTTGCAACAGTGTCCCTTTCAGTGTCATTAAAACATCCACCAGCACTCTCCCAATTTTGGCACCTTTGGCTTTAGCCTCACCCTCATTGCCAGGAAGAAGATCAGCAGCTCATCTAGAGAGGAGGAACCAGGTCTGGCTCCTGCAGGTGAAGGAGAAGGTGATCCACACCACCAGGCAAACCTTCCATTAAGATGCTGGCACGTGATATGAAAAGGATTTGCTTAATTATTCCATGGTAATTCCCAGTTTTACCCACAGGAGGTCACACTTTGCCAGCTTTCCATGCAAGCAGCCCTGCGCAAACAGCATTGCTGTGGGACCAGCAAAGCCAGTTCTACTAGCCCAGCTCAGGTTTTGGCCTAAGTCCCATCTGCATATCCTGGCATTCTCTGCAGATGCTCCAGCTGCTCTCCTGCCCACCCTACGAGTGCTAGCCTCCTCTCCAAGACTGTTGGACACCCATATGGACAGCTTTCTTGTGTGATGGCCCATTCCACCCACCCAGCCATTCCTCACTTTCTTTTCTTTTCTTGCTTCCATGTCCTTTCCCATTCCAGCCTTCCAGTCCCTCCATTGCCCCTGCCAAAAAGACTCCATTACATGCAGTGCCTAGACCATAACTCTAGCCTGGTTTCATAAGAAAATGAGAGATATGCAACTGCGTGCACTAGAGAAATTTCTGTTCCAATATGCTTCAGGAAGATGAATGCTCAGGTAGAACAGCACCCCCACACAAAGAAATGGTTCAGTATGAGTTCAACTGCTATTAGTCTTCACAGAATAGAGAGAGAAGCTGCCCTCAAGACACAAACCTATAGGAAAGCAGGCTTCACCAAACACTGCACTTGTGGAACTACTTATTTCATGCCACGTGAAAGTTCTCCGAAAGTCAGGGAAGTTGTTGATTGGCAGCCCTATAAACGAATATCCTACATTTATCCCTAGAACGCCCTTGCAGGCTCATTGCCCTCAGTGCCCAGGGGGTCACCAGTTCTTGCTCTTTATTTGAGCCACTGCAGGGTTTAGTACTTAGAGGTTTAGCATTCCTTGGCTTCTGTAAAGCTGCCAGCAATGAACACCTTTGAAGAAAAGTAGATGCATTCAAACATGTTTTCCATCAGCCATCAAACAGCTAGTCAAGCATGGTTTTTACCCTCTCTCACATAGTCATAGACAGTCCAACAGCCTGAGTACAGGCTAAGGAAGATTATTCATATAGCCAAGCAGTCTCCAAAGTTTTAAGACAGCACACAGCATCCACTCTGCCCACATTATCTGCCATTTTTTCAACCCCTACTAGTCCACAGGCTGCTGTCTCCTTTTATCCTGCCATCCCACAGGCCCCCCTTCTGAAAGATCTCCCCTCATTGATCTTAACTCTGTGCAGGGCTCTGCCTCCTTGTACACTATCCCCTATGACACCTGGGTTACTGGAATGGTAAAACCATTGGGCAATGCAGAGACTTTGGTGACAAAAGCGTCACCACTATACTCCTAAAACACCTCTTGAGAGTGCACCACTCAGCATCAGCACAGAAGTTTGGAGAGACCCTTCAATTACTTCTACTTTCTGAACACTGAGAACAACTCTTTGGCTAAAGAGTATGTCCAGTTCAAATCATGGTTCACATTTCAGCAGAGAAATTCCTGAAGTCCAATCCATCTCCCTGTGCCTGGTCTTGCTTTTCTAAAGCCTGTCAATCCCCAGCTTTGTTCTCACCACGTGAACACCCTCTCTCTGCCGCAGTTTCCCTGGAGAAACAAGGGAATACCAGCACTGCTTTACCTCGAAGGGGCACCGTGAGCCCAAATATACAGACTACAGAGGACCCACATACTACAGCAAAAGGATGCTATAAATACTGAAGACAGATGGAAGCTTTTAATCCTCCTACAAAATCTTATCAAATACTGCCCACACTTATCTCTGTTCCCACACCTCTCCATCTACTTTCATCCTCTTCTAAACCTGCTTTCCTTGCTAGCTCAACTTTGTTTAGCATAGGGAACATAATCCTTTCCATGCGTCCAAGTGCCCTCCAGGACCCTACAGAACCAAACACAAGTGAATGTAAAACAATGCATTATATTTCCAGCTTACATTTAGATAAACAAATGATTTCTCAGCACAGCTTCTGGAAATGGCTCTGCTTCCACAACATGAGTTGATTGCTCTCCCCAGCAGTATCAGCCAGTCACAACGAAGCCCTGAAGGAAGCACATATTAACAGGTCCGCTTACTGCTTTCAGCCACTTATGAGCTTAGCCATTCTTCGAAACAGTGGGACTGCCCTGCCTTCTGAAGCAGTAGCCACCATCAGAGGCAGGGGACCCAGCACTGCCTGTCACTGCAAGGTCCGAGACCCTGCTAACCGTTTGTCCCTGGCACGATGGATGCTGTGTCAATCTTGCTTCTGATCACGCTGTCCAGTAGCTTTAAGATAAATATGAAAAACCCTCTTAAGACCCCGTTTAAAATCCAGCTGCAGTGGCTACAACTCTTCCTTGTGTTTTATGTCTCATTATCAAGTCTTGTACTTTCCTTGTGGTCCTCTGTGGTTTCTTTTAGGTTGTAAATCTTCCGGGTAAGGGATTTGTTATCTGTTTGGCAAGAGCCTGCATTACCAAGCTGCGTATATTTACAACGCCATATAAAAGATTAGTACTTTATTGGTCACTTAAGCATTCCTAGTTAATAACCTTTAATGTGGCAGTTATTTATCCAGTCATAAACAGAACACTGCTGCCAAGTCAAGTCAAATAAACACTATGGAAGCCCTTCATCTTTAAAATGGACCCGTTTCTGTCCCGGCTATTTCAGGCTTTGCAACAAAACAGCCACGCTGTTACTGAGCACGAAACTCTTCCGATCTTATTAAAGCACCAACTGTATCTAGTATTTACACCAAGCTTTTCACCTGAAGCCTCTGCAACGCCGGTAAACAGTGCAGCCCCCCGCGCAGAGCCACAAGCCCGAGGCCCCCTCTCCCCACCGCCGCCGTGCCCAGCAGCCCTGCCCGCCTGCAGCGCCAGCACCGCCCCTCACCGCCGCCCCCGTCACCCCCCACCGCAGCCCCTCATCGTCGCCCCTGAGGCATCACGGCCCCTCACCGTTGCCCCTGAGCCCTCACAGCCCCCCATCGCCCCTCACAGCCCCTCACTGTCACCTCTCACCGCCCCCCACCGCCCCTCCCAACCCCCGCCCGCCGCGCCGCCTGCCGGCTCGGCTCGGCTCGGCTCGGCTTCGCTCGGCTCGGCTCGGCTCGGCTCGGCTCGGCTCGGCTTCGCTCGGCTC